>LLCB01000067.1:0-215980 GCA_001414345.1 Hymenoscyphus infarciens | reverse complement strand
ATATTTATATAATATACTAAAGAAGGAAAGAGTAGCGAGAGAGGGAGACTAAGAAGTAGCAAAATGCTCTCCTACCCCTTAATAAAGGGCTTAGATAATATAATTATTAAGTTCTACTTTAGCTCGACTTTGTAATTTACGATTTGCGATTTGCGATTTGCGATTTGCGATTTAGTCGATTCCGACTTTTTGGTGTATCCAGGACGCCCTAATAGCTAACTTCTAAGACTACACTAGAACAGTCCTAGAACGCTTCAGTTTTTATGATAGTTATTCAACTATCTCAAATATCCCCTAAACAATCCTCACTCCCCACGTAACCCACGCAACTAACCCTCTCCCCAACAACACACAACACCCAAGTAAGGCAAAAAGAACGTCTCTTCTCTTCTCTTCTCTTCTCTTCTCTTCTCTTCTCTTCTCACCTCTTACCCCTCACCCCTCACCCCTCACCTCTTACCCCTCACCTCTTACCCCTCACCCCTCACCCCTCACCACTCACCCCTCACCCCTCACCCCTCACCCCTCACCCCTCATCCAACAATCCCATCACTTATCCAGTAATCGCAATCCCATTCCATCACTCATCTCAAGTATCAAATACCATACGATACATACCATACATACTATATATACGTACCATACATACTATATATACCATACATACCACGCATACCATACATCCAACTAACTCTCTTAATCTCCTCCTCTCCTCCTCTCCTCATCTCCTCATCTCCTCATCTCCTCCTCTCCTCCCCTCCTAGGACTATCTTTCAAGTACTAAACCAACCAACCAAGCCAACCAACCAAGCCAACCAAGCCAACCAAGCCAACCAAACCAAACCAAGCCAACCAACCAACCAACTTACCAACCCAACAAACCAACCCAACCAACAAACCAACCCAACCAACTTACCAAGCCCCAGCAAGCCGATAAATGAAGGGGAAAAAATGAAGGGGAAAAAATGAAGGGGAAAAAATGAAGAAGAAAAATCCATCACCAATAAATATCACAGAGAGTCTAGAGTCTAGAGTCTAGAGTCTAGAGCTACTCCGTAGGTATGGTCGACTCATTGACTCACTCCCTCCCTCACTCACTCACTCACTCACTCCCTCACTCACTCCCTCACTCCCTCCCTCACTCCCTCACTCACTCACTCACTCACTCACTCATTGACTCACTAACTCACACCCTCACTCCCTCACTCACTCCCCCCCGGGCCCATCCCGCGTGAAAAGCATCACGCGGGAGGGATCCAAGCCGAGCGAGCGAGCGAGGAGAGGAGGGAAGATCAGTCTACTAAGAGAAAACCTATACCCTCTCTCACTAGGCAACAATCAAATTTTGGCTTGCTTGCACTTACAACTTGCAGAAGCAACCCTCCCCCCTCCTTAAAATCCCCCCCTCCCCAAGAAAACAACAACTCACTCACCGAACACAAGACACAACACTGAGAAAAAACCAAAGTCGGCAAAATCCATCTCAGAAAAATCATCTCTTAATATTCCCTCTAAAAAAAAAGCTAACATGTCAAAGTTTTTGCCACCCGGCTCCTAGAATCTAATCTATCCTACCCGTACCCATCTTATGTAGAAACGCAGAGATATTTACAAAGCCATCATCAAGGCCATCCCTTTAAAGCAACGAGAGAGAAAAAAACCAAACGCTCAAGGGTATTCTCCTATCTCGACAAAAAACCAGAAAAGCAAGGAAATAGTAGTAGTAGTGGTCTCGTCGCTATTCTCCAAGCGCGTACGCCATAACATCTTCATGTCATATCATAAACCCCCCATTTTATCCTTTCAACATACAAAGATCCTTAACATATACAATTGGCTCTTTTTTTCTCCCATGTACCTCCCCCTAACTCCTTCGATATCCAGGACTATTCGCCCCCATCGGCCCAAACCCCGGACTCCCGCCATTGTTATACGGAGCCGGACTAGCAAGTCTATTAATCTGTGGCGTAGCATTCATCTGACTGTTCGATGTACCAGGTCGTTGTGGACCGGCATTGCCAAAATAACCACCAGGCGCTGTCATGTTTCGCTGAGGACCCGGTCCATATCCTGGGTTTGATGTTGGCGCGGCAGAGGCACTACGCATGCTCGGGTTGGGCAAGTTGGCATTGAATGATTGGTATGTGCCATTTGGACCTGGTGCTGGAGACCCTCGACCGTATTCGGGTGGTGCAGGTGATGATCGCGCATTATTGGGATCGAATGGTGTTCTTCGGCCCATCGATGGAGCTGGGCCCATTGGTGTGTTCGATCGTAAATCGTTGACCGCTCGTGGGACCGGACGGCCGAAAGTATCGACGCTGGATTGACTCATAGGTGTGCCTCTACCATCAGTATATGATACTGGGCTTTGAGTGTACCCTCTATCACCAATTGCGGATGGCATTCTCGGTGGTGGTTGAATCCCCCCTTGGCTTCCTGGCCCAGAGGAATTGCTCCAGTTGCTTCTATGCGTGTTTGAGGTCATTGATCTTGGTGGTTGTCCAGGGTATCCATTCGTTTCTGAAGGGGGTAGCGATGGTGCTGGGGAATTACGCCCAGTACCCATTCCTTGCGCATTACCAATTAATGGAGCATTGGATGCGTAACTGGTCGTCGAGAAATTGGTGTCACCGCGTTGAGGGAAAGGACGGCGTTGATCCAACTCGTTGAGCTCGAAGGATGGAAGAGGAGGTTGTCCACTCGATGGTGTTCCAGGTCGAGAGGTGTAAAGTGGTAGAGTTGTCATCGTATCGTTGCGGTTTAATGGCATATCTGGAAGCTTGTCGTCTCCCTTGACATCGAAGAGTGTTGGTAGAGTTGCCTGGCGTCCGACAGCAACCTCGCCACCCTTGGCTGCCTTTTTGGTATCTCCTCGCTGCCTTCGACGTTCCTCCTCCTCGATTGCTTTGTTGACCTTGACAGACACAATGGACGATAGACGTTTGTCGACTTTGCGTTTACAATACCCTCCCAAGCCTCCGTCCCGGTTGGGAATATAGTGCCAAAGGAAAAAGACGTAGAACAAACAGGCGAGTAAGAGAGAGAGCACACCAAACGCCCAAATGACCAGGGTAAAGATCATGCCGGAAAGAACGAGGGCTTGTTGGTGGCTTTCCTCGGCGAGATGCCCAATGTTTCTGAAGAAAGTGGTCAATGTCGAACCGGCATCACTCTTGGCTTCAAAGTTGGCCTGGAAAACGGCATACAAAGTGACGGCGTTAATGACTTGACGAGGTCCTTGGCAGAAGATGATTCGAATCCAAGCTATTCTGATGTCAGTAGATACTCAACCAAGCATTTCCAATCGCCTCACCTTGGAAAGAGAAATATGTAAACAATGCCACGTATTCAGCTCCCTTTTTACTCTTCGTCAATTCAGCGAAAACCAAGAAACGTTTATACCCACGGCCCTTTCCCCATCGAATACACTGTAGACGAACAGCGAGAGAATCCAAGAAACTCTCGGCGACTGCGCCTCTCTTCATCACACGCATAGCCCGAATATGTTCGTAGGCTACGTTGAGCCATGATAGAATGATGCAGCCCGAAAAGATCCATTTGCCAATATCAAAGTCAATCTTTGGTTTAACCTGTCCCGACCACTCGTTGAAAGCGAGAAGATTGACTGCGGTGAAGGTATCGACGCCGTAAACTGCTACTGAGATGAGGAGAGAGATACACAGATATCCGTATGCGATTGGACCGAAGCAACTGGTGTTTTTGAAATCGTTCAAACTCTACCATCACCATTCATTAGCACCAACTCTTTTCCCATTGTCAATTGATTATAAACACTCACAATGAAATCCCATTTCTGCTCAGGGCGGAGGTCCTCCTCCTTGACTCGGCCTGAACAGCCCATGGTGAGAAGAAAGTGTTATTAAAGTAGATGAATTGCTGGCCCTGCCAAAAGCGCCTGGCGTAAAGAATGTAATGAGGTAAAACGCCCCAGTCGTATCAAGTGGAATTGAATGTAATGTTGGAAGCCAACACAAGTCGTTCTCTCCGCCTGCGGGATGTCGACTGCGTGGAGGTTAGATGGTGGTGATGGTGAAGGATTCGGTGTAGTCGTCGTGGCCAAGGATTGGGAAAGAGGAAGTACCAAAGGAGCGTGGGTTTGAGAGATAGATGCGTAGTGTTGGCACGGCGGCAGAGGTGCGCGGCTACGACGGGAATAGAATCCGCTTTTGCTATTGTCAGGCCCGGCTTTGCATTGTTCGCTGGGGGGTAAGCGTGAGGCTCTTGTCTGATTGTGAAGCTGAGGTGATCGACGAAGTGCTGGCGGTGAATAGCACAGCAGCTGGTGGTGCTTCGGTGAGGGTGAGGGTGAGGGTGAGGGTGAGGGTGAGGTTCGGTGAGGTAGCGAGTGGATATACAATGCGCGACGACCACAATAGGAAAGGCCTAAAGAGGGCAGGCAACGAGTAAGGTATAGAGAATATGGAGAAACGAGGACAATAACAAACGGAAAGAGCAGAGGCCGGGTGAGAGAGTGGCAGAAGTCTTGCTTTGCCCTTCCGTCGAACGACGTAGGGGGAGGGGGGGTTTGATCGCTGAGGATGGTGGTCGAGGAGCTGTCGCAGATGTTCGAATTGGGCGAAGAGCGATGCGTGCACGAACGAGGTTATGCGCCAATCGACCTACGAGAACCAAACACAGAGGAATCAATGGATGAGATGAGAAGCGCAGAATACAGCAGACGCGGTTAAGGAGTGTCGGGTAAAGATTCAACTAGAATCAGCAAGAGAGCGAGAGGAGAGTTGAGCAATTGTAGATGGTGGTCGGGTGGTGTTGAGAGTCAACTTTCATCTCAAAGTCGGCGTCTGGAAGTTGACCCCCACTCCCGTCCACTGCACAGAAGGCTATGTAAGCTAATTGTGTAAAGCGGCGGTTATTCTGTGGAAGGAACGACCCGCCGCATCCTTGAAAACGGGGTCGCATCTCCTTCACCGAGGCCTTCTTTGGGCCTCCTTTGGGCCTCCTTCAGATTCCCCTGTTATGTTATTAATTCCTAACAAACTCTCAAATCATACAATTGTAGAGAATAAACGAACTTCATCAGTTGATTCTCAAGCCATCTCACATCTCACTCATCTTCGGCTTCTTCAAACAAAAGCTGAACTATCTGAGGCTCACATCAGGCATCTCCCCTCGTCTACTCAAATCTAAGCTGCTTACCCCCCTTATCAAGTCGATTTCCCCGGATATCGTTCGGATAAAATCCCCCTTGCGAGGTCGCCCCTTCCTCTTCCCCCCCTCTCATTCGCTGCTGCCAGCTGGACCCTCAAACGGGCTAAAAAACGCAGGTACCCCCGAAATCCATGCCTATCAACCTATCAACGTTTCGACCAAAGACAAGCCTCCGCAAGGGCAACCGAAGGCCCGCAACAGAAGGCCCGCAACACCAGATTGGTGGAAGTGCACTATTTTATACTAAGTATACATTAACACTGAGCCACAATGGATAAATTTGGGTAACTTTTGTTTCTTCATAAAGCAAATTTAAGTGGTGACAGCTAAAGGGAAGGGCCAATTAGCTCCTTTGCATGATTCTCCGGAGCCGAGGAGGTGAAACAAGGGTTATCACCTGACATTCAGCTGGATTGCTCTCCAGCTGCTTCCGCAAAAAGAAGCTCGGAAGAGAGTTTAAGGAGGAGCTGACGTACGAATTCTATTAGAAGTAACATGTTTCTTTTCCATCCCGAAAATGTTTCAACTTTCCAACAAAGAAGTTTCCCAAATCCTAGCCCTACAAGCTGGCCCAAGAACACAGTTCATCTTCACACATACATTGCACAATCGACTCATAAATAGTGCACTGCAGCAATCGGACTCGTCAATGGAAACCGAGGATCATACCCAAGTATGAATACTACACGCTAACTCTATACCGATAAGCACCCCTTTGCGTTGTCCGATCATCATCGATCAACGTTTCAGATTCGCACTCGCTGTCTACCTTAGTAACCTCACTCACGAGTCACAACCACCTGCTAAAATTAAGAATCATCACACCACCATCCACCCACCATCGAACCCTATTTCCACATAGTACGTACTTCGCAAGCAAAACCCTAGGCTTTGAAAGAGTTGAAAAGACCCAAAGCACACCGCAAGCAAAAAAAAAGGATGAGACGAGAATAATTAAAAAGCATGCTCCGTAAAGGCAAATACTATACCCCCCCTCTCCCCCTCTAAATAAACGTTAAACCTGAATCTTCTTTTTTTTTAGTACAACTGTCAACACCCGCACGATTCTAAGAGTCAGAAATAACATTTAATTAGGGGGGAGTACATCCATCTGAGACGTGGTATTGCATTGACGAGAGAATCACTAAGCGAGAAACTTTCCAAGGGGGGAGGGGGAAAACTTTAATTGCTTGGATGAACTAAACACTCACCTCTCCTCACCTCACCTCACCTCACCTCACCTCACCTTACCTCAACGATTCAAGATCTAATAAATGTTTAGATGATATTTCCCTCTTCTGGTGGTTTCCAGGTTAGGAAGATTTTCAGCTCCACGTTTTTTCTTTAGATCTTTCCCTATCTATTTAACTCTATTAGACGAAAACGGTGTAATTCGGAACAGACAAAAAGTAGAGTCGAGGATCGTCCAACCCTTTCCTTGCAGCGTGTGTTCAAGTCCTAGGCCTCTTTAAGCTTTGCTGCAGCCCTCGAGGTGAGTTATGGGAATTGGTGGGGATCGTTGCGTTTTTTGAATCTGTTCTGTTGTGTGGTTTGTGTGTTCTTTGATTGTTCTTTGGTCTGCAATTTTTTGGTGTTGGGATGGATTTGCTACTTCTTGAATTTATGGTTTTTGCGATTTTGAGACGAGGAATTGACGGGGAATGGCTTGCGAGTGTTTACCTAGGTAAGATGTTGGTTAAGAGCTGAAGGTTTCGGACTTGGACTCTTCGAGGGGAATTTTTACTAAGCAGGGGTCTTCGACTGCCTCTCTCCTTAATAGGATAAGATATTAATAATTCTTTAAGTAGAACGAGGAGTAATCTTTGAAATGTCTTTGATGTGTTTAAAAGACTCTTTGGGATTTGAGCCCACTGATTGCCTTATGTCGATTAGTTTCGCCTTCTATCTCAAGCGGTCGATTCCTAATTTAATAGGCCGTTGTATTCCAGGAAGAAGTGATCTTATAGTAATCTTTATATTCAGTGTTCTCTCGGCCACGCGCTAAAATCTTGGGTTCGAACATATAGGTTCTGGTCCATCTTATAGAAGTGTGGGATCTTACGAGTTCAAGTTCCCTTGTATGAACCATACGACAAAAGAGGTTCTTCAGGAATCAGAAATACTTCAAACTCTTACGAAAGAAAGAATTCTCAAGAGATATCGAATACGATACTTCTCTCTTACATCTAGCATTCACTCCCACTTAGTTTTCTACACCTATCGAATCTTAAGTCGTTATTCCGGGAATACGACGTCCATGTGATAAATTAATAAACTAATTCCAAAGCGCATTCCCTTTCTCACTCTAGATCCCCTCGAAAGAACCTGACAAATTCCATCCTTCACGTAGACCAAGATCACTCCCTTAAATGTAACCCTAACCCTATCCCTCCACTCTCATACATCCGCCTTTAATTTAACAATTTCAAGCCAAAGAAAAAAATGATTACTCTACACATACTCCCAAGCCCCATAAGCAAGTAGTTGGATAACTAGTCTCAACCCCCAAACCTCCGCGCAATCCATCCTCACAAACCCAGAAGTCAGCACATGCACATAGACTACCGATCCCCTCAGTAGCCGTAGGACAAACACAATACCACCTATTTTCGTTCTCAGCCTAAATCTTTTCCAAAAACCATATCCCAGTAAATCCTTACCTTTGCCCACACCGTTATTCATCAAATGGAATACTAAGAACGAAGTCGGTTCAACATCAGATACCGTCAAATCAGATACCATCACATTCTTTCAGAGACTGAGGTTACGGCTTTGCGGCTTTTCAAGCGAACCAGGAAAGAGAGGTGGTGTGGAGGAAAATGCTCCTTCTAGCGTGACAAAGGTTTCTTAACCACCTATTACTTTAACCTATATAAAAAATTCACAAGTCTCAAGTTAGCACCGTCTTACTATCTCTTTGAAAGGAGTCCCCGCTTTAATTCCGCCCTTCGAACTTTCGGAGGGTTAGAAAGGAAAGAGAGATGATTATTGTACGTAGAGATAATTAAGAGCAGCTAATCCTATGTTTGGAGAACCCGTCCTAGTAACGACTGGACAATTTGGTTCTTCCTCGGGGGATTAATATGTAGATGGGCCTTCTAGACTGGTGTAGAATACTCCTGTGGCTGCAGTGACGGTTTAGCCATTTAGAGGACCGCCTGGTTGACTGGTGGTGATCTACGGATGCGATGGTCACCTATGTGACCAGGAGCAGCGACTTCAATGGTGCCATAATTGAAAATATTATTTCGGTGTATTCATAAAAGGTACAATTGTGATGGATGTATAACAGTGATTGAATCAAGACCGAGAAAGTGACGGACTGGAGGAGGGGAGAGGAGAAGTTCAGCTGTGAAAAGTAAACGAGATGGAATTGAAAATATAGGTTGATTATACGCTTCGCATATCTCACCTCTTCACTCCTTCAACAATCTATCAAATGTGTAAACATAGTTAATAACTTCAACCACGGACTAATTCTACCCAGCTAGATTCAACACTTCAAGTTTAGGTCAGCAACACCATACCACCTTCTTCAAAGACAGAAAGGAAACCCCCAAGAAAGACATCCCACTTCGTAATGAGTCACGAAAGCGAGTAACCTGAAAAAAGAGAGTACACTCCTTCGAGAAACTACCGCGACCAGAACCGAACACAAATACTATGCCTAGATAGCGATCTAAGATAGGAAGTCTTTGTACTTATTTAGCTTCAAATTCTCGGAATTGGGTATTAGTATATCCGAATACTATACTCATAAATGAGTTTAGATATATACTCCCCCCCTCTAATAAACGTGGAAATATATTTCTTGCCTAGGTAGTAGGTTCTCGGTCTTGGAACCTCGTCATATAAAGCGAGCGTACGATGATGCCGACCGTCACCTTTCCAAGATTCTGATATCTCGCATCCATTAGGCACCAGCGTTTTTTCAATTATTTTTTATAAAAGAAGATTGATCAACCGGCCGGGAGCACGTCGTATAAAAAGTGAGATTTTTGTGTAACAGATCCTGTGAATCCTGCCTCGAAATCTGAACCAAAAGTTGATATTCAAAAAGGTTCAAAGCGAAACTCCGCAATATTGAAGCATGGACGTCGATTAAAACAGATCGGGCTCTAAGTATAGCTACGTTGAAATTACCTAAATGTTGTTGATTTACAGTTATTGGTAGTAGATTTCGCCTGACATGTGTTCTAAAACACTCCAACACTCGGAAATTGATAAGAACCTTTACATATAATCAATTGCGGAATATCTCTACCAAGTATTTTCTAGTCTTTGAACCTTCCAGTCTTCCATCCTATTCCTATAGTTTCCCGCCCGATTACCTCTGCAATTCCATCTAACAAAAATGACTCTTGCACCTTAAACTCTACGTCTATAACTTCAACTACTTCGCTTTCCACACTTCTTCCACTTCAAGTATACTGCCAAGCTCCGATAACTTCACTATTCTCCGAAGGCTGCTTATAAGACACCACCTCACCTAAGATCTAAGTCCCCAAGCCTCAGTGTAATCCGTCTTCGTCATCCCGGAGTCAAAGCAACAATTTCTTGAACCCCATCAGTGGCAGTAGGAAATACCACAACACCTATTTCTTATCATTAGCAAAAGGACGCGAAGTTCCATATTAGTCCATCACATGATCATCACTCGAAAGGGAAAACAAAATACCTCTACCAGCAAAACCCCAAGTAGACACCTCCACAACCCCAAACATAATAATCGCCCCAACCACAAATATAAGCACCTATGGGAAAGAAACTATAGGGACAAAAACAGAATGCGCTTGAGTGGATTCCCCAGGTCCCTCGGCACGAATATATGTCTGTTGACCACCTGGTACGTTGACGACAAGACAAGGCATTCTGCGTAGCAATAGGACAATTCGGTTCCCCCATTTTAGGACACTAAACAGATGGTTTGTCTAGACCGATATAATAAGCCCCCCTTTGGGCAGTGACTAATTTTCCGTCGTGGGGACTCGGAACTGCTGGGTTGGGAGAGGGAGAGGATGAAAAGGGAGGCTGAGGAGGGGGTTGCTAAGGTAGGTTGCTAGGAGGAGAGATTATAGTGCCATTTTCATTTTAGAGATTATATTCAGGTTCATTGTAGTGACGAATATGTAGATGTCTATATGTCAAGAAGAGGGAGAAGAAGAAAGGTATAAAAAGTTTCCCAGACGCAATTGGAAATGCGGATCTGATATAAGCTTTGGAATTTGACGCCTCACTCTCCCACCAACACGATATCAACTGCGTAAAGTAAGTAACAGCGTCATTTGCCTTGGTTACATGATGCGAGCAAAAACCAGAATTGAACAACCTCGTTCATGCTTCATCTACAAAGGCAACGTAAGCAGAAGCGAGTAGACAGGGATGAGCTTGACCGCTTAGCTCTCCCAGCAGTTACACTGCCTTCCCATGGCCAGTCATACTTGCCCAACTATTTGGTTCAAGAAGACCTGTCTCATAATCTCTTATGGCACCCGTGATATCTCGACGGCTTAGATCTCATGACTTTGCTTATCTAAGATATCACTTTACGAGTAGCTAGAAGAAAACTTTGAGAGGCGCAAAAACAGGGATTTCAGTGTAATATATACCACGATTGGCTCAAGGACATATTAACATTGAACTACCACAACGTGTTAGCTGCAGGAATACGGCATTTGCCTGTGGCGGGGTACCAATGATATGGTGATACAAAAATTGCTACAAGAGGCTTTTTAAGCGGTACCTGACGCCTAGTTACGAAGTGACATACAACGTTGAAGGCGAAGAAGAAATGGTACTTTACCTCTTCTTCATGCCACTGAGCACCATCACGCAAAACACATACACGAGATCTTAAAAGTAGTACGAAATTGGAGGATGTTTATTTCAATTAGGCTTGTCGACACTATCTTCAGCCATCAAGTGGTCTTTCAGTCCTTTCTTGGTGACATTCATAGCCCTCGCAATTTCAGCTTCCTCTTCTCGTAAACGGCCCTTTCCAAATTCGAGGTTTCTCTGTTGTCGTCGCTTTTCTTCTGCAACTTTCTTCTCGCGATCTTCGAGGGCTTTTTGTCTCCGCTCTCGGTCTTTTCTTTCTTTGACCGCTTCTTCGGTCTCCTCTTCAGGTATGGATTCAGGTGGTGGAGGAAGCGTAGAAATAAAAGTATCAATGAGCGGGTCTCTAGTTGAAACCTCCATAGTTATGTACCGGATGTCAGCCAGTATTGTTGGTGGTAGATGCGAGGATGAATTTGCGTTGTTTAGTACGGATGAAGGCTGTGCTTTCAAGAGTGTCAACAGGTCTGTTTTCAAGGTGGATTGAGGAAGTTTGAGACGGTTTATATGTTCTCTGTAAAATTTCTCTCGCTCCTTGTCAGCCAAACCCGCGTCTCGCATTTCTGGTTCCTTTTTATATTTCCGCCTGAATTCTGGCCAGTAAAGTTTTGGATTTGCGTTCTTTTGTAGGAAGGCTAGGTATGGTATTCGGGCGTCCTTCTTCTCTTCTTTGGCTCGCAGCTCTCGGAGAACCTTTATTTTTTCTCGTGACCACTCTTCCCAAGTTTCTTTTCTTGCTTTCATCGTGGTAAGAGCCGTATATCGGATGTCGTCGAAGACCTTCCCTTCCTCGATTAATTTCTCCCATGGGCTGTACGGATTTATCCCAAAGTCGTTGAGTAAATCCTTGAAAAGGGCAGCAGAATCTTCGTGTGTAATTTCCAATCCTTCCGCGCCCTCCTCCCATTCCTCCATATTTCCATCATCATATTCTCCCTGGTCCAAACCGAATTCTTCGCCCATTGCCGCAAGCTGGAAAGCAATATCATCTTCGTTGAACTCGACTGGCTCGTCGGGAATATCTTCCTCTGTTCGCTGTCGCTTCGATGGGTTCTCTTCGTCTCCGTCTTCGCCCTCATCGTCCGTGACTTCGACTTCCTCATATTCAGAGCTATCGTCTGCCCCTTCTCCACCAGTTGGTTCTGCCTCTTTCGGTGCAATGTTCGGTCGCGATGCGGCTCCTGGTGCCTCCCCAGCTGCGGTTTCCTTCTCCCTCTCCAGAGCTTCAGCTTTTTCCTTGATCCTCAACTGATCAAGCGCCAGTATACCATCTTTCAACTTGTCCGGTATTCGCCAATAACTCTGATTCTTCTCCGTATTAAACACAATTCTTCGCCCATATTTCGTATTAACCAAAACCCAAGGTTCATGACCAGGAATGGGATGCCGGGATTTAGGTTTGTCGTTTGGTTGTGGTTTCGGTCGATCGTTTCCGCCTCGTCCTCCCCTCTGATTCTGACCTTGGAAACCTCCTCGACCACCACCTTGAAATTGTCCTTGCGGGGGAAAGTTGTTGAAAGCCGGTCCAGCACTTGGTGTTTGGCTTCCAACAGCTTGATATTGCAAGAAGCTCTGGGATGAATCGAGAGGAGCTGCAGGTGGTGGGGCAACGGGGCCTACAGTAGGAGGAGCTACAGGTCGAGTATAAGTTGACTGCTTTGTCGCGGGGTTGTAGTAGTATGAATGCCCGGTTGGAGCTTTATGCTCTGTCCATCCTTCTGGTAGAGGAGGCACCGCCGTGACCTTGTGAGTTGACTTTAGCATCTTTGGCGCATGGTAATATGTGAAGTAGTAGTTTCTTGTATGGATGATCTGGTTCTGGGTGTTCTAGAAATTATTTGGCCAAGAACAAATTCGAAGCCTTATTTCCGAGGCTCCGACGCTAACGGGGCCGACGCGCTGCTGCCGTGCCTGGAGCTCTCACTTCAAGCTGGGGCAACGAGGGAAGCAATAAGTAAACCATCAACCAAGCAACACCACCAATCGCCCTCCACGAAACCAAATCCAGAAGGACTGGAGTTTTAGATTGACTAGGCGTGCTGTGTTTGACCCTCCACAAATACATATCGTCCCTTCAACATGTCGAGAAGATACGATTCCAGAGTAAGCTACCACAAGCTCTCCACAGTAGTTTCAATTCGCTGACAGTAGTTTAGACGACTATCTTCTCCCCCGAAGGACGTCTCTACCAAGTCGAATATGCTCTCGAGGCCATCTCCCACGCCGGTACAGCGTTGGGTATATTAGCAAAGGATGGAATTGTGTTGGCTGCCGAAAGAAAGGTTACCAGCAAGCTCCTAGAGCAAGATACATCAGCCGAGAAGCTTTACATCTTGAACGAGTAGGTCGCCCAGATCATCAATGATTATTCCCTACTAATTTCGGTTCTAGTAATATGATCTGCGCCGTCGCAGGTATGACCGCTGACGCAAACATCCTCATCAACTACGCCCGACAGGCCGCCCAAAAGTACCTCCTCACCTACAACGAAGATATCCCCTGCGAGCAGCTCGTCCGTCGATTATGCGATCTGAAGCAGGGTTACACTCAACATGGTGGACTACGACCTTTCGGTGTCTCATTCATCTATGCCGGTTACGATCCACAACGTCAATTCCAGCTCTACCAGAGCAATCCCAGTGGAAACTATGGTGGATGGAAGGCGACGAGTGTTGGTGCAAATAACGCTAGTGCGCAGAGTCTGTTGAAGCAAGATTACAAGGAAGATTGTGACTTGAAGGAGGCATGTGGAATGGCTGTCAAGGTCCTAAGCAAGACGATGGACTCTACCAAGCTGAGCAGCGAGAAGAGTAAGTTGGCTTTCTACAAAATACATATCCATTTTTACTAATCCATAATAGTCGAGTTTGCTACAGTTGGAAAGACGAAGGATGGAAGAATTTACCACCACTTGTGGGGTGCCGACGAGATCACGACATTATTGAAGGAGCACAACCTGGCGAGAGATGAAAGTGGCTTGGATGGAGATCAGAAAGTCGTCTAGATTCTATTATGGTGATTGAAAATCCCACAATTGCTATGTAACAATAAAAGATACCTTTTCCAGCAGGTGAGGCTGCTTGTCCTTGAATTTCCTCGCTCTTCTACACTACTCTACAAAGATGCCAAGTGGCTAATAAATATTTCCTATTTTTGGGTCCGGGATTTTTATGGGGTTGAAAAGACACGAAGAGAAAATTGTTGGAAAACATCCATCTCGTCTTGGGTAACTTTACCATCTACGAGATCTTAGTTCTTTAGATGGTTAGTACTACGCCAGTGGCATAAGATTGAAGTTTTTGGATGCACTTACGATTACAGTTCGTCGTCGTCATAATCGTTGGGATCAGAAGACACTATTACGGGCTCTGAGGTGAGATCGTCACTTTGGTTCCCTCCCGCTAGGGATTCTTGAGTTGTAACTGCATTTGCTGCCATGCCTCCTCCCGGCGACTCGACAAAAGGGCCATATTTCCGAGTGAACTGATCATTAAAAGTTTGTGGGCTTGAAGATGGATCAATTTGGACGAACGGTGTTGCAGACGGTTGTGAGGAATTTTGGGGGGCGGTATGGAATCCCGCATCTGCGGGAAAGTCCGGGAGGGGCTGTTTTGGTGGTAATGGTGGTTGCATTGAGTGTGAAGTCCTCGGTGTGTTTCTCTTAGCTAATGCGTCCCTGATTTCAGCGTTGACTCTTGTACTGACAGCAGCCCATCTTGTGGAAAGAAGTCGATCTACATCAGGGTTTGTTTGAACTTGTTGACGCAACTTGTCTAAATGATTCTGGAAACGTTGAATCTCGCCAATGGTAAAACATTCTACGAATTCCTGGTCATTGTCGAAATCCCTAGGATCTTCGTGTTGGAAATACCAAGAGTTGAGCTCGGGCGGTGGAGGGCGATAATCCGGGTTCATCTGCTGCAGAGTCTCTGTATACTCTCTAATCTCTCTTCGCATTTCATTATACAATTCGAACCTTCGGGCTGTGGACGAAGCTGTCCATGCTCGTGCAGTTGGTTCAGTCGCCGGTTGTTGGGCTCCAAGCGAAAATACTTCTGCCTGAAGATCGGTGATTGTCCTTTCATAGGCACGAGCTCTCCCTCGAAGTTCATCGATCAGTATATTCGATCCCTGCCCCCCAATTGTACTTCTAGCTTGCTCTTCTGCCGTTCTTATCAGGTCCACAGACTCAACGATATAAGCAGAGACCAATTCATCTGTTGGCAAAGGTGGACTTGGAGGTTCCTCTCCGAGTAGTTGCAGTGCATTAATTACACTTTGGCGCAAATATTCGAACTCATTATGGAGGTTGTGGTAGACTCCGAGCATGCGAATTATAGGTTCACAGTCAAGGAGTTCTGGTTCTCCTGGCAGGGTTTTACCTTGGCTTCGGGCGATTTCGAGAACGGTGGCTGAGATGCGATATTGACAATCTATTAAGCGAGATATCTCTTCCTCGTTTTCTGCAGTTAGGGATTCGTTGCTGTCCGAGCCGCTTTCACTCTCATAGCCCTCGCTGCTCCCATTCCCATTGCCGGCTTCGAATTCATTACTTCCCTCTTCTCTACCGTTGTCCTCGTATTCTTCGCTGTCTTGTATTTCCTCGGTTTCCTCGTTCTCATTCTCTTGTCCTGCATTTATTGATTCCATATAGTCGATTATTCTCCCCAATCTCCTTTGCGTGGATTCCTCACGCCTAATGATCTCATGTTGATCGCTTCTTAAATCTTGACTGTCGTCGTTGATTAGGATATTGTCTAATTGCACTTCGGCGTCGTTCTGACGCTGAACGCTGTCACGAATATCGGCCTCAACCTCCGCCACGCTTCCATAATTTCTGGATCTTCTTTGGAGTTCTTCGGCGTTCCATAATTCCCTAACGTATGACGGCACACACCCATGATCTTTTTCGTCCGTAAACAGTCTCTCGAGCTCCTCTTGAGATGGATGTTCTCGAGGCAGGAACTGTCGCGACTCATCCACAAATCGGACCCGTTTCGTAGTTAGATTTCGCGTTTGCGTATCCCCGGGAGGTGTGGGAGACGCCATAGTTGGATTTGGTAGCCCTCTGAGTTCCTGAATTGTTTCTTTGGCAGCTTGGAGTCTGTTAGTGGCATCTTCGCGTTCCAAGGCTAACTGTTCATTGAATATTTGTTGTTGCTCTGCCATTTCTTCTTGATGTCTGCTGCGTAGAATTTCTTTTACTTGGTTTGTATGGGTTTCGACCAACGTTTGCATTTTTTCGTCATCCCATTTGTTCACAAGACCCAATTGCTCCAGCCATGTCCGCAGAGTATACAAGATAGATGGCCGTAGTTCGAGTCCCTGTTGTAGGGGGACCCTGAGCCGTGGTGGGCCCCCACCACCCCTTCCTGCTCCTTCTCCGAGAGCTTGGTTCTCGTCTGGTTCCGATCCCTTTGGGATATCAGAATCAGGACCTTCTTGCTCTCTCTCCTCGAGTCGAGTAACCTGCTGTTCCAACCTTCGAACTTTATTCCTCAACAGACGATTATTTCTTCTCAAATCCCCTTCCCTCCTCCCCAAAGAAACATTACAAACACAATTTTCAAGATGGAAACAGTCCCTCCCCAAGCAGTAACGCCAACTCCCTACACAAAACCAGAAAAATGCTATGAAATTTCGCCAATACAGTTCTTTATTCATCCACAACAGCGAGAGATTTATGCCCCAATAACAAAAGGAGAGGAAAATAGCGGCTACCAGAAGTAAAGGTATATTAAGTAATTGCCAGAATATTGTTGATGTTGTCCCTGCCCCCGCGACTTGTGCCCCAGCATTGGAACTTGGATTTGCGCAGGAAACTAGGGTACAAAGGGAAAGGAGCGCGGGTAATAATGTGGCAGGTGACAACGCTGGTTGCTAAGCAGGTCGTCTATCACGTCGTCTGGTCGGTTGTGTTTCTTGGACGCCTTCTTCGTCGTTGGCGTTTCCCACTCTAATTGGGTCATTGCGTGTTCCAGTTTCATCTCCTGGTTGGTTATTAGGGGCCCTTCGTGCTGCTGCCCCCCTTTCTATTTCGTCAGGTCGGCGGCGAACGTCCGCCCCCAAATAATAATCAGGATTGCCAGAAGTACCTCGACCTCTTCCGGTGGTAGCTGGAGTGACGGCGCCACGCCTTCTAGGTACACCCCTTCTAGGTGCACCCCTTCTAGGTACACCCCTTTGGGGAGCTGGTGGTTGTGTATTAGGTGGGTCATTGCGTGCTCTGGTGGGATCTCCTGGTGGGTTATTAGGGTTGTTTCCTGCTGCATTCTCCCTTTCTTGTCGAGCTATTTCTGCGCGAACTTCGGCCATCAAATCGCGCTCGGGACGATAAGCCTCGGGCCGGGTGGGATTTTGAAGGAAGGGATTATTATCTCTTGAGAGTCGACTGATTGTAGCTGGACTGGGAGGGCCCCTTCTTCCGTGAGGACCTGGTGAAGGTGGGTATGGGGGGGCTGCGGGAGTATTCCTTCTTCTGGGATTGATGTCTGCAGGTGGCGCACTACCGGTGAGGAGCTCATACTCTTCTTCTAGGATCCAATCAGTATGTGTCTCTTGTGAACCGAGTCCTGTTAGGGGTCGGGGAACATATCTAGCTCCAGTATTCGCTAGAAGTGATGCCCAGATGTCGTGTCCGGGAGGGAGGGAATCAAAATAAGCCTCATCATCATCATCGTCATCATCATTATCACGACCAGAGGGATGAGGATTGACGGGAGCTTCATCACCATCATCAAATCCATCCCCATCCTCGAAGTCGTCCGGCCGGGCGTGTGGGTTTCCCCCTACAACAATATTCGGAGCTTCATCACCGGGAGCTCGAGCTCTATTGACATCCTCAATGCCAGCTGGTCTGTAGATCTCTTCTCCTGCTGGCCCATCTTCCTGGGCGGTTGGGTTGTATGACACAGTGTTCGGATCTTCGAAAGTGAAGGGATCGCGACTCACTTCCTCTGGGGGAGCAGGCGGTTCATTACCATCACCAGTCAATCCGAGAGCCTCCCTCGCCCAAGAAGGCCACTTGTGTGTTGCCAAAAGTGCGACGGTAAGAATGGAATAGGCGAACAAGAGATTGCCCCAGCGTCTCTGCGCAAAGAGTTCCAGGACACCAAAGACGGTTCTCTTAACCCAGTTGAATAAAAGAACCCTTTGTAACTGCGTCCAAAGGGATTCTTGGTATGTGTCTGAATAGGCGAAATAGGCGAGGTTGAGAAAGGTGAGTGTTGCGAGGATAAGACGGGGCCAGAGTTTCTTGTAAGGCTGCGGTGTGAACACGTAGGCCGTGGTTTTTTGTCCTTCGTCCCGAACTGTGCTTAATGGGCCCATAACATAAAATGGAGTTAGGAGTGGAATGAAAGCAATCGTCCAGACCAGTAATTCATATCCAATGTCTAGTTTTATCGCCAAGCGTCTGACGAAAACCCACCAAATGATGGGGAATGATGCTACGAGGAGATTGTCTCTGACGGAGGTAAGTATTGACGTTCCCGGTATTGCGTCGGGGACATCAAATTCAATGTCGAGGTTTTTTAGAGCGTTGAAGATTCTTTTGGTGCTATATTTGAGGAGCGCCCAACATGTTTTGATAACCTGTGATGGATCAGTTCAGAAATCCGCAAGGCAGAAATTTCAATATTACTTACTGCCAGAGGAACACCCTTCAAGTTTTCGGGATGAGCAGAACTAATACTTGAAATTCCCGGAATACGAAGTATATTGGGTAGAAATTCACGGCGAAATCCGTCGAAGATCCATACTACGTAGTCTTTGACGAAGATTAAAAATCTCATAATGAATGGTTTTGCTCCTACTATAAGTTCCGCTCCCCAAATTTGCGTCAAAAGTAACTAAGGACGGTCAGTCTAGAAATAGTGGGAGGGAAACACTATACATACCACAGTAGCCATCGCATAATACTTGGTAAGGAACCACGTGGATCCATATGTGACGCCTTTTACCAAACTGAACCATTGACCTATACTGAGGAATTGGAAACCTTTCAGATAGTGCGATGCTCTAGTAAAGAGGTATCCAATGAAGATCAGAATAGATTCCGGATCCCAAGTAGAAGGATTGATGAGTGTCATCCATTGCGCAGAATTCAAAGCTCTGAGCATATCGACGGCAACGTTCAAAAGCGCAATGCAGGAAAAGTATCTAATTTTCGTAGATAATGAAGAGAGCGATCCGTTTTTGAAGTGCTTACGATAACCCTTAGAGCCAAATAATCGAATAAGCCCTTGCCAAGTTACAAAAGTCGAAACATAGCTACTGAATGAAAAGATGCCACCGAAAGCCTCAGGCTCAAATGTGACTCGAACTTCCCCACTATGCCAGAACCACCAGAAGAGGTTTTTGACATAAAGAATGAGACCAGTGATTAAACCCCATATTCCGAAGGTGAGCTTCCCGAAAAGCATCTTGGTGAACCGCCAGGTGATTCCTGGGGTTTTGACAGTTTCATCTTTGACGACGTCAAAAACTACTTTTGGCTTCTTCCATTGACCATCCTTCGCCAATTTCCAGCCAGCCCAACCGAAAGTCCCCTATTCATAAGAATTAGCAACCATACAATAGCCTCTCCTCATCCAGCCTTCCCCCCCCCCCCCCAAGAAAAGAGAAAAAAAGGCAAAACTCACAACATAAAACCACTCCCTAGCCAACTTCCCATCCCTATCCCCCTCACAAGTCTTACGTCTCCACCAATCTCTATTATACCTCGTCCTTTCCCAGAAATTCTGTTCCTTCAGTATATACTGGCATTTCGCGCTCAATGTCTCTGTACCGCGAACAGCTTTGAAGTATTCGTAGCAATAATAAAAAATGCCGCCGATTTGACGCCATAAAAAGTATTGGAGGAAAAAGAATGCAACCAGGAGGATAAGGGCGAGGTGGACTCGTTGCCCGGTTATCTTGTTGAAAACTCCCCAGCGTTCTGCTGGCCTTGGGGCAGGTTCTGCCATCGCTTTGGGTTCGATTCAAAATTTTCGGCTAATTCTGTGGAGCTTTACAGCTCGAGGCTGTTGAGATTTTTGTAGGTGTTTATATATGATTTCAAAGTCTCAAAAGATTTATAGCCAACGGCAGATTCTTCTGCAGCAAAATATGTCTGGCTTGAAGCTTCGTCGTAATGTAATGATTAAGTGACAATCTGATATTGGCTAAGAAAGACATCATCATTGTGACAAAGAAAAATGGGACTTTTGATTAACAACGACAACTACACCACAAAGGGAAAGAATCGAAAGCAACACCTATTCAACATACAAGCACAAAGAAAGCGAGAAGCTATCCGCAAACGTACAAGCCACAATCGATTTTCTCGCTTCGACGGGTAGAACGCTGAAATGATCGAGAACTATTACAAGATTTTCTAGAAGCAATTTAAAAGAGTGCGGAAATGCGCAATTCGGTTACAAATGAGATTAAGTTGTCGTAGAAATCCATAGACATAAAAAATGAAATGTGATCTTGAAGGAGAATTCCTGCATATGACAAGAATGCTAACAAAATTGACGCTCTTCAGCGATTAGACGCTTTTTGAGAAGGCAGAGAGGGAGAAAAATATTAGGTACCAAATCAAGATTTATAGAACCCTCCAACACTACTCACACTCCATGTGTTTCTCTTTTCGTGGGCTGGAAAGTGGGTGAAGTTGGGAGTTTTTGAGGCTCAGTTGGTTAGGTAGATGGTGTGATGGTACCGCCCCCTTATATTACCTCTAGAACACTGTTTCTGGCCGAAAACGATGCACTTTTCCGCGCACGAAAAAAGGGGTGCTTTTTCGTGTGGAAGAGATACTGGCACCGTTCGAACTCGTTCGGGAGTTCTGTTCGTGGTCACCAAGCAGCAAAAAGCAATATGATGTGTGGCCGGGGTGAGACAAGCCTCAGCATGCAGCATGCTACGCCCACCATAGAGAAACACGCTTCAGGGAATATTCTGAAGAAGAGATATAAAAAAACTCTCGTTATCAGCTTGTTGACTCTCTGTATGGGCCTGGCACAGTTGGAGCTTGGCTTTTGACCCTCTGCGCCGTGCATCAGCTGGACACTCAATAAATCCTCCTGGTGCAGAGACACAATTTCGATCGATTTTCTTGCTGCACTACTGCTGCTGCGTTCCAAAAACGAAGAGGCTTGGGATGGTGGTGGTTGTGGAGTTGTTGAGTTGGGCCACGGAGAACGTGTTGTTTTTTGATGGCGACGATGAGAGGTGTCAAGTTGAAAGATGCTACGTTGAGTAGACCGTACTTTTTTCTCTTAACCCCAATCGTTGCTTCTGTCTGGGCGTTCTTGGTTGTTTGTCTGGCTTGGGCGGGTTCAGTCTGGACGATTAGCAAATTAATAAAAGGAATCCAGAATGGACAAGCAAACAGCGGCCACTAAATCCTCCACGAGTATCCAAAAACAGAGCTGAATCGAGAGAAATTACTGCGAGGTCAGTGGAAAGACTAAATACAGAACTAGAAGCACTGGAACAAGCACGAAGGGCTGTCAAGGATGCAGAAGGTTCAGTACACCACCAGGGCCGAGCTCTTTTCCCGTTGGCCCTTCTCTCCATGATATTCTTGCCGATAAGTTTGGTTACTTCCATCTATGGGGTGACATTTGAAACAGAGGATCCAACGAAAACGGCCTCGAGTTACGCATATCTAACACTAAAATCGAACGGATCCATCAGCAATCTCGATCACATAATGGCTTTGATTGCTGGGTGTCTCGTCCTTCTGAACGCGATGAGGGGAGTATATCGAGCGAGAATAAATAGAGGAAATGACTGTAGGACCACAATAAGGAGAAGGAGGTCTCTATGATAGCAACGAAATGCCCATGGAGGAGGGAATTTTGTGTCGACCTTCATCCTCCAGGAAACTGTTTCTGATATCCCCTTGTATCTTTTGAGCCTTCCCGTCTTTTCTAGCTTATTTCAGTAGACGAATGGAGGAAAATGATCAGACAAAGAAACTATAAGATATACTGAGGATCACAAAGTGACGATTGAATTTTACGCAAATGTTGTGCCATAGAAAAATGAGGTGAAAGAAGTTCGGTGGAAAGAGTTCTGTGGCCAGGTCTATAAATGGCACGTGCATCGCAACTCGAGTGTTTACATCGCGACACCATCCCAAAGTGACCCTTCGGCATTATTTACCTGCAACTCAAATCAATCAGTACCCAAGACCTTCTTCAAAACTTTTGCAAAGAGCTCCTCACAAACCACCATATAAAGCCCACGATGTCCTCCCGACTCCCAGCCTCCTCCCGCCTATCCACCGCGCCCAGCAGCAACAAACCCCGCCAATTGGTAAACACCCCTCTTTCTTCCTCCTCAAGCAGTCGCAAAAGAAGCTAACACGATGTCTGCATAGTCACACCTCCACGCGCAACTAGCACAACTCTCTGCCAACCTCGCAGATCTCGAGAATCTATTACGGATGACTAGTGTACAAGCGGAATCGGTGAGGGGCTTGGGGGCTTTCCATGGTGGATTGTACGTTCTTCCTCCCTTGTGACGCAGGTTTGAGAAAATAGCGAGCCTTTGGGGATTTAATATAAGGCATCTGGGCTGATCCGTGTTTTGATATAGGTTTATGGCTGCCAGTAAAGTTCTTGGGGAGGAAACTATCGCGGGGAATAGTCAACAATCGCAACAAACACAACAACAGAGAGGAAGTGGGGATAGTGATGCTTGAGGGTGCTCTGCGAACACCATGGATAATGAAGTCATGAAGTTACGAAAACGTGAGGAAGCATTGGGAAGCGAAACGAAGGATGGAGGAATAGATGGATATACCCCAAGTTGATGCTGTCAGATCACACAAGAAGAGAAGCCTCAAGCCAAGAGCTAAAAAGGAAGGATGGGGCATACGAAAGCCATATATTTGTGGAAAGGGATTGCCGGGGGAATAGAATTTGGAGGTTGAAATGCTAGTCGTTTCTTGAATTCTCCAATCTTCGAAACGCCTTTTTTTCATTTTGATTGTTCCAGCAGGGCACATTATAATTCTTTGTGTGTTCGAGCTGTATTTTCGTTCCTTTTCTACCGCCGTTAGTTTTATCTAATTTCTCGGCATTTCTGTTATTGCTTCTGCTTTTCCTTTTCTTTCATGAAATTTATTGCCGGGCTCTATTTCCCTTGTCCATGTTCTCCCCCCCAACCAGTTGGTTCTACTCCAAGATTTGGCAATTTATCATGTCAATAAATGGATTGGCTTTCTGGGTACCGGATTCAAAGTACACCTATAACTTCCAAATACTCTTACCCCTCCTCAAGGTTAGCATTCTTCACTTCACAAATCCAAACACGCACATTTCAGTTTGTATGTAAATGGTATTAATATTATTAACATTACCCTCCTACTCAATCGTCCAAATCACTAAGATCCAGAAAACTCCTCTCCGTAGTACTAACAGGGCTTATACAACCCCCCGCAACCTCCAACCTCGCATCTCGACTCGAACCACCCAACACATCCGGTGTTAATCTCCCATTCCTCCCACTCGTCCGTAGATCTCCTAGACTCCCACTCCTTGCATTCCGCAAATCGTTGAGACTCGTGTTCCGACTCACAGTTCTATTGGGGGTTGTTCTTCCGAAGGAGGATACTGGTGTGTGGTTTGAGAGTTCTCGGGTGTGTTGGTGTATTAGGTCGGGAGTTTGGTTTCGCGATACGGGGGAGAGGGGGGTGGTACGTAAGGTTGCTGCGGAACCGGTTCTTGAGCGGGGTGGGAGATGGGGTTGTTGTGAGGGAGGATTGGAGGATGTTGGTGAGGAGGAGGATGGTTTTGATGACGATGATGTTTTTGTTGGTCTTTTTACACTCCCGGCATCCATCTCGAATTTTACATTCGAGGGAGTGACTTCCATCTCATGCGGTCCGAGACTATTGATATGTATCCTCGTCCCCGGATGTTTCTCCGTCTGTTCTCTCCCTCTTATCTCTCGCGCTTTCTGTTCGTGGACTTCGGGTGGGAGGACTGTTTGTAGGCCGTCGCTGCCCGGGTATTGGTTTGGTGGCGATAGGGGTTTGGAACTTGCGTTTGTGTTTATGGATGCGACTGGGACATTATTCTTTATTGATCGTGGTTCTCGTGATATTTCAAGGATTCCGGCTTCGGGCTGACATGAGGAGTTCCCGTATGAGGGATGTGATCTTCGTCGTCTTCTGATGTGAAGACTTGCTAGGAGGGAGATGATGATGATTACCGTGAAAACGACACCCAGAGTTATACCGACTTTCGCGCCAACTGAAAGACCGGACGAGGTGACAGTTATGGTGGGAAGAGCAGTAGGTATTGACGTGCTTGTTGATAAAGCGCTTGAGGGGATCTGGGGCACGCTTCCTGGGGAAGAATTGGAGGGTGTGGAATTAATGCTTGGAGCGGCGGAGATTTCTGGACTTGATGTTGGGATTGCTGTTGCCAAAGATGGAGTGAGAGTTGTTGTGACTAGAGCAGGATCGTCTGCGAAGGAATATCCAGAGACCAGAAACCCGGTTACAGTTATCCCTCCATCATTTGTATTTTCCGCTCGTGCTACATTATTCGCCGATAAGTTCTTGACAACGACTGTTTGGCCCGCTGGGACTGTAGATATGCATTTATTGTCGGAACGGTAGTTGTAAAGCCTTCAGAAATCAGCCAGGTCCTGAAATAGTGAGAATCGTATACTCACGAAGGGCAGCAAGCTACAATAGCACTGATCTTATTCAGACTAGCTGTAGCCGCTTTGGTGTAAAGCGAAGGACAATTGAACCCCCCCAGACTCGTAGTGAGCGTGACACCCGTTTGCTCCCATGATTTGGTCACCTCGACCGGTAAACAGTGCAGGGCATTCGGAATATTCTTCGCATAGTACGGGTCGAAAGCCATGATATCCTGCCCGCCAGGTACCCGATAGATTTCCGACGAGCACTCGGGTGGAGCAGAAACTCCGGGTGTTGTGAGAGGTAGCCAACTTGTCGTAATTCCATTGTTGACTTCTGATGGACGCAACGTCGTTGACATACTCGCGACTCAACTGGCGCGCGAGTAACAAACAGCGCCGAAGGTGTCTACGATGGGGGTGGGTACCATGAGACTTAAGAAGCGCTTCATCAGCTTGCCCTGGCGCATACCAATGTCCCCATATGCAACACAAACACAACACCGAGCACGCACCAACACAGCGGCGGTCAAGTCAGCCTCGATCGCATCGCCGGTGGGCGGGACCTACAAAAGGGCAAATGGAATATCGGAACCGACCAATGGGTATCATTGGATCGCTCGTTCTAATGCCGTTTGGGGGCGAGGGGTCGATTGTTGGTTTTCGTACAGTACAGATGAACTGACGGACCAGTAACCAGCCCACCTTCGCCAATACCCCTGATACCATCCATAAGGGACGAGGGGTAATGAGTAGGGGGGCTTAAAAGGGGTCTTGAATTCAACAATCGTGAACTCTCACGCGCGCTGTGCCGCGCAGACGCGTGAGGCCAGCTCTGGATACAGTACTTGCTACGGAGTACTTGTTTACCCGCCCATCTTACCCTCGGACGGAGTAGGTGGTGCAGAATCTGCAAGCAAAACGGATGATACACTGGCAAACACCGCTGAAGAATTTACAAGCCATGACGCAAAATCCGACCAAAAAGAAACAAGTAGAACGCCAAACGACCAAAAGGGAGTTGATGCGTGGAGGGCCTGCCCTGTAAAGAAAACTAACCCCCGTCTCCAAGACTTCGAGGAGGGCCGTGGAGTCGTGGACGCGGTAAAGATGAGCCATAGCTCTTTTTGCAAAGAGACACACGTGGATGAGCCGTGGATAGCTGGGTAGACAGGGCAATGACAAATGAGAGAAGGATCGTGAGGTTGCATTTGATGCAAGAAACCCCGAGACAAGATGAACAGGTCAAGATGAAAGCGAGAGATGTTAAGTAGCCTCGGTGCTGAGCGTTGAAGTTGATTGGCCGAGGAGCAAAGCTGGGATACATTACCCCACTCCCATCATGAATTTTCCGAAGCGGAAATTGCTTCGTCTGCAAAGCATCTGGAAAGGGTTCGCAATTTCTCATAGAGATATTCAATGCGTCGTCCATTCTTTCTGGTAGCACCCAACCTGAAGGATTTCTTTGAAATTTTCCCGAGGGTTCGACTATGCAATGAATGTGTAACGAGACTCACCGTGCGAGGCATTCTTCGGAGAAAGCTGTTGGAAAATGTTGGTTCACAACGTCAACGTCTCATGTTTATGAGAGATACTGCTCATGATGTCAGGAAGATTGTACCACCAAAAAAAAAAAAAAGAGACAAAACACCAACAGGTTGTCAAAGTCGCGTGGGCGGGAGCTTAGGATGAGCATCCTTTGAAAAATCCGGAGATCGGTGCAGTGGCGACCGGCATTCTCCACATGTTCTTGATTCTAGTTGGTTAGTTCATGCCACCCTTCACTCAGCAAATCTTATTGTTCCCTCGTGGCAATTCGCCATCTCAGCTCCTTTCCAGATGAAAAACGTGGAAGTTCTGGGATTATCCGGTATGTGTGGAAATCCCACCCGATTCGGCCATCTCTCGGTGCTTACATGGTGTGAAGGATAAAGCCATGGTGTCCAATTCAACCATGGTTAATCAACTAATATACAAGATCAGCAGGCGGCACTGTTGTATCTATTTGAAGAAACAGACCCGTTTCATCATTCGAAGATCCAACACCGTTGACTGGTGAAGACGGAGAGTTGGAAGTAGAAACACTGTCCTTTTGCTACTGTATCCAAACAATCCGATGATCGTTGGTGGCGAGGCTGTTCGGGTTTGTGTCTCATACAGAGTAATGTCCAAGTTTAGGTGTAGAGTCGAGACCGGTCTTTATCTCAAAGTTGACAAGGAAGCCTGTGATTATCATTTGTTAGTTCAGCGGAAATCACACTCCTCGGATTGATGAAGAAGTATGGAGGATGAAATTTAGGATCTGAGGTTCTCGTGCAGTGTGGGATATCTCAGTGGTTTTTTCTTCTTCAAAACTTACTTATTGAATCTGTCTGTTGGTACATGTGATTGGTACCTGTATCAAAACTTAAATCAATGGAACGTAACTTTGTCTATTTATACCTTTTCCTTGGGTATAACTCTTTCTCTGGTCGCTATCGTATCAGCAGTGTTTTTTTCCCCGAGCCCCATTCGTAGAACCAGTGTCATGACCGAGCTGGCCGAGCGGCCTCCTCGTCTCCTCCTTTGCGAGTAAATCTCTGCTTTATCCTTTCGGCAACTGCCACCTTGGGCTCCTTGACTTCGTAAAGTGCCTTGTGCTCGGTTGATATATCGTGGGAGTCCTCGTAGTCAACGTGCACAAAGGGTCGCTCTACGTCCGAAAGACCTTCCAATTTTCTCTGGAGAGTTTGCGAAACGTCATGAGTAACTTTGAGACTCTCGGTTTCCGACATGATAATATCCACTTCGACGTAATATTTGTCTCCAGCATGATATGCACGAGCCTAGGAACATTAGCGACCAATATATATAAGGGTTCAGTTATTGCCTTACCGTATCGATCTTCTTGATTCTTTGATCATGAGTGACTGATACATATACCAATTTGTTCAAGCAGTCTTGAGGGGCAGTTTTTCCGACCAAGTACCACATGTGCTCAAAGGCAGTCGAGGCCCACGAGTATAGAATGAGAAAGGCGATACAAATTGCACCCGTTGGGTCCAAGAACCACACTTTGACGAACCGAGTCCCGACAATAGACATGACAAGACCAAAGATATTGACAGCAATATCATTTCCATGGTCAATCTATAATAGAAGTTAGTAGTTGAACAGTATGCTTGGAATGAAGGAGTTTGTATGGTTAAGTAGAAGTTCCCGCATGTTGTTGGAGAATGTATATGTAAAGAACAAGGACAGGGTAAAAGTAGACGTACAGACTGTTCTCTTAAGTCACCGTAAAAAGGATAAATGAGCACTGATTTTACGCTAACCCAAACTCACTTGAAACTATCATTTTGGTGATAAAAGTTTATTATAACTGTAAGAAATCCCTACAACTTTAAACAAGGGTAATATGCTTTTACTGTGAATTGACCTAACAGTCTGTACCATGAAGAACTGAGCTGCAGGGTATTTCCTTAGAAGGAAGCTATAAACGAAAAGAGACCCCTTGGAGAATACTGATAACGGTAAGCTTCTAGAAGGCAGATGGGTAATTGTGACGAGAGATGGGATCGATACATACTGGCTATTGATACGAAGATAAGCGGAATGAGAGGTAACTCTTCAGCATCAGACGGACCTTTGCCGAGAGAACGTGCTGATTCGATGATCAACTCCACAGAGACAGTTGTCATCAAAGTGCAGAAGAGAATAATTCCGATAGTTTCAACACGTTTACGACCCTGGTAAATATGTTAGAAGAATATTGGAAGCAAGTCAGCCGGGGATACTTACAACGGGGAATTTGTGTATATTTGGCTTGGCTGCCAACCGAGATGTAACCAACATGACGATGGAACTGACAAGCTCCATCTAGAGGGTTGAAAAGTATTAGCTACAGGATCGATAGATTGACAGCTGATATGGGAATTCTTACGAAAGCGTCTGCAGCAGTTGCAAACAACGAAAGAGAGCCATTACTTATTGCAGCATACATCTGAATGATGAAAAGGAAGAAATTGACAACGAAACTGGCGTTGACAGCAAATTTGACCTTGCCGCCATTTTCTATTATGTCCTCGACCTCCGCCTCTTCTCCTTCGTGAAAGAGAACGGGAAGAAAAATTAAGGAATCCATTCGTAACAATGCCGTGACTCAGACTTAATGCTGATTTGGGAAGCCTGCTGCGAAAATACTTATAGAAAGCGACTCCCTCGAAGATTGAGAGTTAGTCATGTCCACAGAACTCCACCATCAACAATACTAAGAGCACCGCAACAACATATGTTTTGGGGCACTGTGGTTGGGGTGTTGGCTCTGTGGTTGGTGTCTTGGGAGTCCAAGCTGATGCAATAGATCTGCGTGTGCATTACTCATTCTGCGCAGCGAAAACCTGGAATTTGACGTGGTGGGACGAAGTTCCGTCAACAATTGAGCAAATTGGGAGAGGAACAAGGGTTGTGGTGGGTTTCAACAACCTCGATGAAGACTTCAAAGCGGTAGCATTGAACCGAGAACCGCGCAAGAAGGGTCTCGGGCCTTTTTTGCAGCACTGCGTAAAAAAAAAAAAAAATAGTCCGATGGGGATGCTTGTTACTTACTAGCCTATGGTGTTGTGTTTTGTTTTCATCTCAAAATGGCGGTACCGAGGTCGAGATAGGCTCCTCTTATTCGCCTGTTCGCTTGTGGCGCCAAGCCGCGCATAGAAGCCAAGCTCACCTCTAAAACCTTCCTCTCCTCCATACAAACTCACCTGCACCTGGGCACCTCGCATCGACGACGAGGCTCAAGCTTCCTCGCCCACTTCCCCACAGTATCCATATCGCTGTCTGCCGCTCCATCAGTCAGTTTGTTTTCTAACTTTATTTTATGCATCTGCCATTACGCGGCCTCGCAGATGGCCAGTGACCATTGTTTTTTATAAGCAATTCTCAAACTGCCCCCACCGATCGCCGACGTCGTTAACTTGATATTCTTATTCTCACCTCATGGCATTGGCCGCAAGGGCATGCCTCGCAGTGCAGCGTTTTTCTCAACGACGTTCTCTCACATCGAATTCTAGCAGAAACAGAGCCCGAAAATACAGTTTTAAGCCTCTCTGGTACTTATAATGGAAATGAACCTTCCTTCCCTCACCAAGTCTTGACACTAGTCTCAAAGCATGTGCTGGGTATATGCTTCCACAATGGCTATTTATGGCCATTGATGTAGTACAGTACACTAACTTTTCCCCACCGTTTTTTACCTTTTTGAGGCTTAGTGATCCATATTGTGACGGTGGTCGAGACTCCTGGAAACGCTGCAAACACTCATGTTTTCTCTCACGAGTACGTTACAATACCTCTCACCCTCTCAAGTACAATGGACCTAGTATACGCTCATGGTACATACACGACTGCAATACGGCACCAATATGGTCTAATTGCAAATGTATGGAAGTCAGGGAACAACGGCTTGATACACTGATATTCTTGGCGTTATCGCCGAGTTCGTACGACTGGCACCTATCGCAATATCAGAATAAATATGACTCAGTCTCAGTCGTCCCATCGGATCATCCGAGCAATCTGTGGATTACGGGGGTTTCGAACAGCCAGCCCTGCCCAGCTATTTGATATCTTTGGTCTCACGCTTGCCCTCAACAGCCCACTGGGGAAAATGCTTCGCTCGCCAAGCTTCGTGACCTTAGGCGCTTATGTATACAGTACTCGGCTGATCTGTAGCCGTTGTTGCTTTTGAAGAAGATCAAATTGCCTGTTGTGGGAGCCTTGTAGTATGGGCATGATCAGAAGAATTGCTGTCTACTTTCCTAATTCATGAACCTGGCGCGGCTCCGATATATTTCTCCGATGGCATCACATCATTGGGTGTAAGATCACAATTGCTATTTCAAGTTTAGCGTAGAGGCTCAATTGACTTCCAAATGGAGGTACTAGTTTCGCATGGTACGCCAAGTGAGGCCCTACCAAGGTATGCTATATCATCTTTGACTGAAATCGTTGAGACGTTCTTCAAAAGGCAAGTGCAAGAGAATCGGTTCGACTTACACAATGTTATGGCCAGGTTGCCCCCATGTCGAGCTCCTTTTGGCACTTTGTTAAAACTAGGCAGTAGCAAGTAGAAAGTTGTGCCCATCTTTACCCTTTTGCACGGTGACTGGCGTCTGTCAGGTCTTTCCAGTGACAACGTGGACTCCGGTTTGGGATAGGGTAAGGCAAAAATGCCGAGACTTAACCCAGTATCACCGTCCATAGTCCATGTTTCGATGACTGGGAGAGCATAACATTGTCTCAAATATATCGCTGCTTTTATATATGTGGCGTCTCCCCAGATAATTGGTCTTGGTTCTTCACCTCTGTGTGGTTCTTCGTTTTCCTACATTACATTCTATTCTAGCGAAGCTGTGCTTTGTGATTTTTTTGCCTTTTGATATTTTCAAGTGGGCAGGCTCACTTGTCTCTCTTTCTTTACAATGTCTTCAACAGATATGGCTGGAATGGCGGATATGGGGTCGATGGCAGGAGCTATTACCGAGAAGCCTAAGTGTGGCGGAGGTGGTGCGAACGCAGCTACTTACGATCTCCCTCTGCATGTAGCCGCTCTGTGTAAGTTCACTTGGCCAGTTGGGGTATCCATCAAGTACACATTGCTAACACTTTATCAGTTCTTGTACTACTGTTCAGTATCGCAGGTAAGTTATTATGATCATTCATTGATAATTTAGCTAATTATATAAGGTGCTGGTTTCCCGGTAGTCGCAAAGAGAGTTAGCTGGATGAAAATTCCACCAAAAATTTTCTTTGCTTGTAAACATTTTGGTACCGGTGTTTTGATTGCAACGGCTTTCGTACATGTACGTAACTAGTACACTGTACAAAGATTCTCTCACTAACCAACCCCAGCTGATCCCAACGGCATTCCAATCCCTTAATGACCCATGTCTTCCCGATCTTTTGATCAAAGATTACCCAGCTATGCCAGGTGTTATCATGATGGCTTCACTCTTTTCTCTTTTCTTCATTGAAGTATATCTCAAGGGAAAAACCGGTGGTCACTCTCACGGTGGCCACACAGGTGAGGGTCTTTCATCGCAAGGCGCACTTCCCGGTTTCTCCGCTACGCCACCAACCTACCGCAACCAACGGCCAGTTTCAGGGAAGGATGATAACTATCCTGATGAGAAAGACATCTCCTTCGCAAGGTAAATGACCTATCCTCAATTGATTGAATTTTCACTCACAAAAAGTACCAGAGAGTACGAAGTCGATGATAATGGACGCCCGGATAGTTATTCCACAGACATCAATCAATATGGTTCTCAAGCTGAGATGCCCCCATGGTTTCAAGCTTTCTTTGCCAGTTATATTCGACAACGTGAAGAGCTAAAAAAGGCGATTTCCATGGTAGCCGAGCGAAGCATGCCAGTTGCGGCCCCTCAAATCCAATACCAGGAGCCCATTCTACCTGTCGCTAAGATAAATAACAACAAACTCTCTGCTGATCCAGACATTGACGATGCAACATTCAGAAAGATGAACTTGAACATCACACTTTTGGAGGGAGGTATTCTGTTCCACTCTGTCTTCGTCGGTATGACGGTCTCAATTACCACCGATGGTTTCATTATCCTCCTCATCGCCATCTTGTTCCATCAATTCTTCGAGGGTCTTGGTCTTGGAAGTCGTATTGCGGCTGTTCCATATTCAAAAGGTGCTGCGAAGCCTTGGGTATTGGTTTGTGCTTTCGGCACTACTGCGCCAATTGGCCAGGCTATCGGTCTTATCACCAGAAACACTTACGATCCTTCCAGTGCTTTTGCGCTTATCATTGTTGGAGTTTTCAATGCTATATCGTCTGGCCTTCTTATTTTCGCAGCAACAGTCGACCTGCTTGCCGAGGATTTCCTTTCCGACGAAGCTCAACATATTTTGACAAAGAAAATGAAGATCCAGGCATTTACCTACATTCTCTTGGGTGGTAAGTTACAATTTCTCCATCTAATGTTGAACAAAAAACTAACGAAAACCTACAGCCGCTGGCATGTCCATTGTCGGTGCATTCGCATAAATCGAAATCATCAACCTTTTTCTTACAACAAACAAACGCTATTCGCCCACTTAATCCCCACGAGGTCCTCCTATCCTTTCGATCCACCTACAAATCCCTTAAAAATCAGTGCGTCCGAAACACAAATTTAACGAACATGTCTATCCTCGAAACATACATACGGGGTTGGGTTCAGAGAGAGCAGGCCACGCTCATTATTTCTGGCCCATGCAGCTTAACGACAGGAGTTTTTGGTTCGAATGTTTACAAAGAATGAAGTGCGGTGCCTATATTAATTATACCCCTGTAAACTGTATTAATAATGAATGCTAGTTGTATTATTATACATGATGGGGTCTGATTTTTTCTGTGGTGCTTTCTACTCGCTAGCTCGCCTGCTGCTGCTGATTTTCTCGCGACTGGAAACCATAACACAAAAACTACAATACCTGCCTCTCATTTTGTTTGCACTTTGGCGTTCGTTTTATTTTATATAGTCCAAGTCTTTCATTCCGACTGTCATCGTCCTCCTGGCTCACAGGTATCACTAGTCAAAACTCGCACCTTCATTCTGCCTCCACTCTCAATGTCACCAAGAACTCATTCCTCACCACCGCCATCAAATACCCAACAAAAACCGTAAGACACTTCTGCGCATAAGAAGCAAAATTCGTCAACTGGTCGTCAAATCAAGCTTACCGTCCCCCTCCTTTCCTCCGCAAAACCCAAGCCTTCCCAGCACCTTCCACGCCATGACAAATTGTGAAGGTCTTTCCCTGCTAGCGCCGGTACCTGAAGCCTAGCCAGCTTCCAGTCCCCTGGTTCGGTTCATAAGTAACACGTTTTCATGCGAGCAACTAAGTTTAAATCAAGTGGGGACTTGGCTTGTTTGAGATTTAAGCTTGGCAGTTAGTGGGTACGTAGGGCGTGGAGAAGTGGAAGCGAGGAGGCTTGAAACGAAACATTGGTGACACCTGCCTTTTTTCTTGGTGGTCTTGGGAAGTTTTGATCGAAATGTTTTTCATCGTGCTTTTATGATGGGATTGAGGATGGATGGTGTCGTCTGATGGTGACGAGGAAGTTGTGTCGCGGTTCAGGTGCGATCGAGAGGAGGGTTGACTTGTGGTACCGGCAGGTTGGTTTGAGTTTGGACTGTATGTGTTGGCTGACGATGTAATTCACGTCATTTCTTCTCATTGACGGTATTCTAGACCCCCTTCCCCGGTAAAATAGCTCTTTTTGCAATAGCCAGCTTCTTTTGAGCACATGTTCGTCTTTAACGAGGATCGGTTAAGTGTATTCTCAAGGTGTTTGCACAACTATTTTACTCTCGCTCTACTTCAACGTTCTCCCTTCTCGATCCTTTGCCTTAGAAAATTATTTTCAAGAGATCGAATCCCGAAATTTCCAGTCCTATCATCTCGCAGTCACAATTCTGGCTTCAGGTGTTCAGCGTACCTCCTCGAAATTGGACAATGTCATTTTAACACAAGCTGTAACAAGAGTTTTGGACGCATCAGTTCAATCCATGATTAGCATCTAGTTAAAAAATAAAACCCGTGACTAAAATCGGCAACACTCTCATGAAAACTCCCAATTCTATTCATTCAGGCCCCATCTCTTCCAATTCCCCTACCCAATTAACATAAGACCCAACCCGAACCTAAGGATTCCTCGACGCGGCCGGCGACGAAGACAAAAACGAGCGCTCCTTCACATATTGAGTAAAACTAGACTGCGTACTCAAACTCGGTTTCTTCTTCCATCCTTTCTCACCTTCCATCTCCACATCCTTTCCCTCTCCTCTCCACGAAGTAGACTCCGTTTCCACCACCTCCTTCACATCCAATCCCTCCAACTCCTTCTCCTCCCTCGTCGAAACCCCATCACTATGAACCGCCACCACCGTCCTAGAAACCACAATAGTATCCTCCGGACAATTCGCCTGCTCCCTCTTCTCTTGCATGCCCCCACTACTGATAAAAGCGCTATACCCCGTAACCTGCTGAACCATAAGTCGGCTCTGTCTCCGAAGTCTCTCGTGATTCGCGCTCCACACGGCTGTGAAGTCTTCGCCCACGGCTCGCACACCACCACCACTATTTTGATTCGAGGGCCTTCCGGTTTGTGTGAGTTCGACGAGTTTGTTGAGGATGCTGAATTCGAGTTTTAGCTTGATACTATAGACCATGCTCTTATATGCTGTCTGGATGTCGTAAAAACCCGTGTATTCCAGTGCCAGAATTGTGATGTCGAGGGCGACGATGAGCATGTTGACATATATCAAATGGGCCATGATTTGTCGAATAGCCTTCCCTCGTATATTGCCTTCCGGTCTCAGGATTTGGAGAGTTTGGTAAATGTACAGTCCCGAAATGATGAGCTCCTGCAAGAAGAAAACCGTGACCTGAATCTTCTCATAAATCGAGTAAGGACTGAGATAGGGAGCTGGGTGTTCCGAATTCGCGCCATAGACGAGAATTGTGACTGGAATGTGGCATATTATTGCGTTGGTTATTATCATTATGAGGACCCCTCGGAGTTTGGATGGATTTCGAAGGACGAGGTGGAGACGGGAGTAGAGGACGACCGATTGTCCTGTGACCATGGAACACCATCCTACAACGATGAGAGTCGAGTAGAGAATATTCTTCTGACCTGGTACTAGGAGACTTCGAACGAGATATCCCGAGGAGTTGAGAGAGATTCCTAATGTTGAGACGAGGAAACTCCAAAAGTAAAGACCACCCCGCTTTTTGAACGTGGCGAAGATTATGACCAGGAGTTCGAGGACATTGTAAAGGGCGATTACGCAGAAAAAAAGGACTGTGAGCAAGGTGATATCGTCTTTGATATTCGACCTTCCAATATCGGCGTCGGGCATGGCTGGTTGGTTGGCCACGATGGAGAAGCTTAACAGCTTCATCAATTTCAGGAAAGGTGCATAACCCAGAAGTAGAGGGTATTCCATCCGTATTAATCTACTCGTCAGGGCACTATGTAGTTTAGGGTCAAAGCGTAGATTTGAATAAAACATTCTGGGGAAGTTTATAGAGCACCTGATCGTCCCGACCTGAGGCGTCCCAAGGCGATAGTAGAAGCTTCTTGGAAATGGCTGAGCGTAAACCTAAACATGTGCCCACAAAGCCTTGGTTACAACTGAAGGAATATAGCGTGGTTTAAAAACTGAACAGTAACGAGTGTGACTTCTCCGGAAAATACGAACACAAACTCATGATCTCAGCTCTCTAAGAAATCGTCTTTTGTCCCTGTGATAATTTTATTCGCCAACGAAGTCCCAGTATATGAACAAGTAACTAAAACAGTGAGGGAGACCTTAATGCCGCAGAATCTGCAAAGGAGAAAGACAAAATCAATTACAGAACACTTCATCGCACCAATGAAAACAAAGCCAGCCACGTACAGACTGTTCTTGCAATTCCTAAAAAGGATAAATGAGCACGCTAACCCAAACTCACTTGAAACCAGAATTTTGGTGGCAAAACTTTATGATGACTGCAAAAAAGCCCTATAACTTTAAACAGGGGTGATATACTTTTACTGTCAATTGGGCGAATATTCCTACTATCCCCCCCCCCCAGAACTAAATGTAGAGTGCACAGACATTTAGTATGGCACAGCGGCCGTGCGTTTACATTTACTTAAGGGGGGGGATAGTACGAGGACTGTACGAGCACATCCGGATTGTGGGATTGTGAACCGTCTCAATTACACGACAGTGAGAGTTCAACTGGGACTAGTTGAAGCCAGCATTCATTCCCAACCACGACGGCACTGATAATCAACGCTAGCTCGATCGAGGGGACAAGAGACGAGAGAAGCAAGAACTCGTGAAGAGACAAAGTACCTTCAAGAGAAAACAACAGAACTGAAATAACTAGAACCATTTGAAATACCCGACACGCTAAAAAGAAAAGGCCACACTCATGCACCGAAAATGCAAGTAGCCAAAACACGACTCGTGAAAGTTTCCTTTCCCCCGGAGAAACCCATGATGTCGGTCAGTGCCAAAAAGTTTACACTTGGAATTCAGCGCCAGGCCTTTTTTAACCTTCGTCCCCCAACACATCAGTCATCAGCACTCCAGTTTACGAAGCAGCAAATCGCCTCCTACAGCCTGGGACTCTCCACATCTAATGGATAGGGCAAGAATATGCAAAGAAGATCAGTACAACTGGCTATATAGCCACGATAGGTAGCTGACCCATCGCTTAACATATTTTCCGCTCCAATCAACCCCCATGTAAGTAACGCAGGGTACTTTGGTGGTTCCTGCCTCTTCGAGTAGCAGATGTTCTGTATCCAGAGTACCTTCCTTCCTTACACCGAGTTTCTTTCAAAATAAAAGTAGAAGGGGTATCGAGCTCGTGGGTTTTACGTACGCTGTATTTTCGATCGTTTCTTGGTTGGAAATTTTCGTGTTGTCTTTTCACCTGCACGTGTTTTAGCGCTTTATTCGGTGACTGGGATTCGAATCCTTCAGTTTGGTGTTGTTAAGAGCTGATGCTGCTATGTTGGAATCCCATAGAATTTGGGTTTGTTGCATTTGTTGATTGTACTCGATCTATAGCCAATTGAGACAATCTTCCACTCCTATAACGAAAGATCAGTCTCTCAATTATGTTTTCCTCGCAGCTTCTGTTGAAGTCATTGGTTTGTCTGGATGTCTTTTTCGGTGTTGTTTCCGCGAAACCAAGGAGCTTCTCAAGATCGACGAAGGAGGGTAAGAGAAAGAGGGTTTCTTATAAGTACATCTGCCACATTGAAACCTACCCCGAGATATCTAGGACAACTGCAGGTATCCCCCGAGAATGTTTAGAAAAATTAGAATCCGAATTCTTGACTTTTCTAAACATCCTCGAGGAATATCCATGATTGTCCCAGAATCTCGAAGTACCAACTGAGAGCATACAGACAAAACAAATCTCAGATCTCTTACCCCCCAAATCCCCCTTAATAAATAACAAAAATGCATACTCACCACCTCCCACAGCAGTCACCATCCTCCCCCACGCCCCCCTCTACAACCCCACCACCTGGCCACGAACACTCAACCTAACCTCCGAACCCGAAACCCCCACATCCTGCCACGAATTCCCCGACTCCAACGCCCTAAACGAAGTCCCAGGCTCCTACTCCAACACCCCCCTCACCTTCTTCTGCTTCCAAAACGACACAATAGATGACTACGGCGATCGTCGGGACCCGATGATGTTGAAGACTACTTCTGGTTGTTATATTTTCGAAGACTATCTCATCGAAGGCGATGATCCCTCCTCCCCAGAAATAATAATTGAGGATTTACTGCCATGGTGCGGACCAGTGAGGCCATATAAAATTGTTGATGGAAGTAAACTGGCGGCTTGGAATCCGTTGGGTAGCGAGGAGAAAGTTTTCCCGTATACGACGAATTGTTATAGGTGTCCTAGTACTGCGTGTGAGAGTGTGGAGATTGATCCTTTTAACCCGACGACTTATTGTTGGGTTAAGGGGGAGGGGGTAAATGGGACTAAGTAAGTTCATTTTTCTTTAAAAGAAATGAGTTGTTAGGGAAGGGGTTCGAGGCGTTTAACTGATACAAACGAGTAGTATTTGGCATGAGAGTGCGAGGAATGTTCAGCCTTGGGGGAAGTGCTATCTTCCAGGCTGGATATTCAATGATAATGATCCGATTTCTCTTAATCAAAGTAAGTTTTCATGCCCCCCCCCCCCCGGATTGGCACTTGACCTGAGTACCTGGGTCGAGGAAGTACGATGTATGTTGCAAGAAGTACTGATACTGACTCTCTAAACAGCCATGAAGGGAGCAGGAGAACAGTGTCCAGACTGGGATGAGGTTCCGGAAACACCTCGTCTTGCTTGAGGTTCTCGAGGTTGTGAAAGATGACCGCGCGCATGAAGAGCAAAACATTGCAAAAAGGAGAGGGCGGGGGGAACAAAAGCAAGAATTAGACCAGAAAACTCGACATTTGAAGGGACAATCAAGGCGCGAAGCAATCTAAACTCAATCAAAAACAATTGCAGCCAAGCGTTTTCCATGAAAGCTAAGCAGATCTCTCCCAAAAAGAAGTCTTGTTCCCAAAAATGAAGGCATCGCGCTCAAGTCAAAATCCAATCGGTGATTCCCATCAACCTTACCCCACCTTCCGCCACAGCCACAGCCACAGCCACAGCCACAACTCAGCTCCCCCAAAACCAGTTATTAACCGCCACTCCAATTCACTTCAGCTTCCTCTCTCCTTAACTACCATCCACCTCAATCGCTTGTAAGTATGAAATACCTCTCTCCTCTCTCTGCCACCTTTCTGAAGAGGACAATCACAACGACGAGCGAGAAACGAAACCCAGCATAAGATAGTTCCTCGTGAAAACTTACTAACATCACACCGCATAGCCATAGCCTCCTCAGTGAAGAAAGTAAACCACAATCCAAAACGCAACTTCCTCAATCTATTAACTCAACAACCACTTCCGTTTCAACAAAAATCTAACTGTAAGTAGCTACGTCCCTCCACCCCTCCTCCTTCCCTCCCCTCACCAAAAAAAACCACCAACCTAACACACCCTCTCCCAGAACAACCTCCCAAAACCAAAACCCAAAATGTGCACCTCCTCCTCCTCCACCCTCGTAAACCGCAATGGCCCGGGTTCCGCCGCAGCCTCAACAATCTCCTCCATCGTCAAGCCCGAGAGCGGTGCCACGGGAAAGACAAAGTGTTTTGAGTGTGATGGGATTGACTGTTGTTGTATTCCTATTCCTTGTACCGTCATGTAGGTCAGGTTGGGGATCACAACTGCACAGGGAGGATATTAAGGGAGAAAGTGGGAATGGGAAGGATGGAGAATTATGGGAAGGCAGAGGATAAAGGGTGGTGGTGGGATATTACGAGGAAAGGCGTTTTGGGGGATGAAATGAAGCTATATCCAGTGCTTGATTGAGATGCGTTTGCGGATTTGGAGTTGCGGAGATGATTTGGGTGGTGGGTTTATGGATGATGATGGATGATATTACACTCTTTCATTTGGGGCGGTGGATCTATGAGATATTGAGAATGACAAAACATACATCAACTGTTTGGTATGAACCATGGCAGGTTCGTGAACTAGATCATATTGCTCCACTCTGAGACAACGCCCTCTGCTTTAGGTGCCTCAACTAAATTCCCTCTCCAGCTCTTCCCAAACATCACTGTCCTTCTCCTTCATACTCACATCCCCACCCTCCTTCTCTTCCCTGCCAATCTCCGCCTTCCCCAGCCCCTCCAAAATCCCCTCAACCTTCTCTTTCATATCCATAATCCCCTTTGTTTCCGCCTTGGACCTCTCCAGTTGTTCCTGCATCATCAGGATTAAACTCTCTCGAGCTTGGTGGGGGCGGTATTCGTTGAGTAGATGGTGGAAGTTTATGAATAGGGTTCGGAGATCTTGGATTTTATCGGCGTACTGGATGATATGGTGTGAGTGACTGGATTGGATTGAGATGGCGGGGAAAGAAAAGGGAAGGGCCAGGAAGGGGTATGGGAGGAGGGGGACGAACGTGCTCAGGATTGAGACTCATTATCCCTACTAATTCGAGGAAATTCAGAAGGAGAGACTTCGCAAGTTTCTTAAGGATGAACGCGCGATCGGAGTGTTTCCCATTATTGGTGGGGGAGGAGGGTGGAGTGTAGAGTTGTTGGATTCCTCCTTCTTCCAAGGACGGAAGAGGATTATTCAACTATATTATGATTCCATTAGCACATCTCCCCCGTTCTGTCCATCTGCAAAGAGTTCATACATTCCACACATCCCCAAAACATCTATAAATCCCTTCTGTCGGCGGTTCGGGTGGTTGTAGATATCGCAATTCAGAAGGGAGGTCTAGTAATCGCGGGGGCAACGTTGTTGAGGGGTCTAGGGCCTTTGCGGAGTCTCCTGATTGTGCGGTCCGGAGGGAGGATATGAGGGTTAGGTTCTCTTCTGTAAATGATTGCCAGAAGGGAGGGGGTGCTGGGAATGAGGCTGCCAGGCGGGCTTCTGGTTCTTCCTCTGCCTGCATCTTGTGGTTGTGTTGCGTTTAGGGAGGTGTAAAGGCGCGTTTGCTACTTCACCAGCTGTAGTAGAAGGGCAATCTTGGAGTGAGGGAAGTAAAGTGAATTGTTGTTTTGGTGACGACCTCGGCTGGTGGTACGGAGTACCTGGGGGAACGAATTTGGCAAGGCTGAGGAAGCGCTAAACACACCCTGGAAGCTTCAGTGATGCTCCACCAAAAACATCCCCTGTAGGATCATCCGCAGCGTCACCGAGTCAGGCTGTGCTTCATTGTGGTTTGTGACAGGTGTCGCGTGGTTGATACAATTACACCACCGACGTCAGGTACAATACAATTCATTCACACCTCAAGTCCTCCCCTATTTCTGTCTCTCTCTCGCTCTCGCTCTCGCTCTTATCTTCCTCGTCTTTCGCTTCCCTCGTTACGTTGTTGCTCTCCCACAGTGTCGCTCCTTAGTTTATTTCCATGCTTTAGGCATGCGAGACTATTGAACCGAGTCCGAAGAAAGATGTCCCTTAGAAGTTCTGATGGTGGATTGACTGCGAGATCAGGTTGGATTGGGAGTGTTGCTAGGTTTTGGGAGGTAGGAGACTTAGGAGACATATGCCAAATCAAATCACTTTAGGCGAGAGACTGACTGCTACTAGAAAACATACGCCCCGGATTATATTGGTCTAATGATCCTCACGACAGCATATTTCTTGGTACGACGAGCCTATGCTGTCCTCCCGCCTACTTTACCGGATAATTGCTGATGCATGTCATATATTGCAGATTGAGTTTCTGCAGGAACCATTCCATCGATTGTTCTTCATAAGCAATATCAACATCCAATACCCCCACGCCGAAGTCGAGAGGGTGCCTCCGGGTTGGAACATAATTTATGCTGGATGCATACCATTTGTAATTCTGGCTTTGACGCTTGGGATTCTACGAGCTGGGGTACACAAGAGCCATGTTACATTACTTGGGTTCTTAATAAGGTCCGTACATCCCGAATTCGATATGGTTTCTTGCCAACAATTCGCAGCTTGTTTCTCACTACATTCATCACGGACGTTATTAAGAATGCCGTTGGACGACCAAGACCAGATCTGATATCACGATGCAAGCCGAAACCTGGGACACCGAAAGATGTGTTAGTTGATATCAGTGTTTGCACAGAGAAGAATCATCATGTTTTGCACGATGGGTGGAGGAGCTTTCCTTCTGGGCATTCTTCATTTGCATTCGCAGGTCTGGGTTTCCTTGCCCTGTTTTTCTGTGGACAGATGCATGTTTTTCGTCCGAGAACAGATTTAGGGAGGGCATTGCTTGCCATGGCTCCTTTACTTTGCGCGGCTATGATTGCAATCAGTCGATGCGAGGATTATCGGTATGTCCCCCTTGGTTCCCAAGGCTCTTCTAGTTTACAACAAGGCTAACTTTAAATCCAGCCACGACGTTTACGATGTTACTTGCGGCTCCATTATTGGAATCAGCGTTGCCTATTTCTCCTACAGGCGATATTATCCTAAGCTTCGTTCACCGAACTGTGACGAGCCATTTCCCTCTCGTGAAACGATGTTCAACGAGGGCTTTGGAAAGATCAAGAACGACGAGGAAACAGGAAGAGGGGTCCGAGATTTTGATTTGAGCGATGACGACGAGAACTAGTATTTACACACTTTATACTTCTAACGTATATGAAATGGATATTTGTTTAACACTGCTGAGCTTGGAGATATAGTACATATAATACAATTTTACTTCATTTTCTTTGTTCTTCTCAGTATTGGTGGTATTGCCGCTCTGGGATGAAGGTCTGTCACTCGTTCTCGGATTTTCTTAGTCGCGCCACTAGACTTCTTTTCTTTGTCCACCAACATCAATTTCTTTATTCCTCCAACGCCCAGTTCGGTCGAAAGCGTCCGCTCAGTGGTGGATGATTTTCCAACCGACGCCTAATCCACAAATCCTTCACGTCCTCGAGAAGTCTTGTCACTTTCGCACTGCTACACAATCCTACCCGTCACTATCTACACCTCTGCCGTATGGCTCTCCGCCAGCCATGGAAAGAAGAAGAAATAGTGTTGCGCCGCAGGACCAAGAGGATTGGCCACTTCTGAGGTCCAAAACGTTTTTGACCATCGTGGTCATCATTTTGCTTCTGATTCTGTATTTTGGGGTTTGGCAGGGTCTTTGGGGGAATATTTATTATGACCTTGAGTACATTCGGGCGGCACTCGGGAATGATGCGGTAGGTACGGCGTGCGCGAGAGTTAAGGCCGTCAAGAATCCATGGTACGATTTGGATCAGGAGGGGTGGTGGACTTTGCAGAAGTGTTTGGGGAATGAGGATGGGTTTAGGAGGCAGGGGGAATTAATGGCGTTGGTGAGTTTTGGATAACCCTGTGAGTTGTGGATTGGGTGCTAATGGAATGAAGTTTGTTGATAGGATTAAGTATTTGTTGAGCTTTCTTGGTCCATTACCAGTAAGTACTTGCCGGGTATATATATCACGTAGAAGAGTAGTCGGTAATTTTAGATTCTAGACACTAGGTGCAATTGGAGCTGCTTTCTACTATATTGTTACCCACGGCCCGGAGCATGTAAGTTTCCTATGCATACTATAGACACCTACCATTACATGCCTGATATCAAATAGGTTGAACGCTCGGTTGGTGTCGTTCGACATACTTCACCAAATATTTTGGCCCGCATTGTCTTTGGGCTTCTCACTCTCGCTTTAGGAGCAGTATGGCTATTCTGGTCATTCAAGCAATTCCTCCTAGCTGCGGCCGCACTCTCCGTCGTAGCCCTCGGATTACTCACCTACCATTTCTACACCGAGACTCCGTCAAGGGCATGGCAAGTTGTCACAACGATGATGAGGCCAGCCATCGACTTCATTGTTTTAGTCGCCTCTCAAGCTTCACCATATCTTTTGTCGATCCTCAAACCTGTTCATCATATCTTCACCTCCCTCTACTACTTCCGCACCTGTCACCACATCCAGGACTGTCAGTGTCCTACCGTGGATGAGCTGAACGTTCTCTGCCAGGCACGTAACACTCTAATGGATGACTTACATCGCTCAATTAAAAATAACCAACCCCTCCGAGAACGAGTCAGACAACAAGCGGACGAAATAAGGATCCTTCAAGGCCTTCCTCCGAACCCTACAGATGCACAGAGACAGATTGCTAGACAAGCTGAAAGACGAAAAATCAATCCCGAGGCATGGAAGGAAGGTCCTATCAATCCCAATCCCCAGCCGTTACTTTCTCCCAAAAGTCGCGAGCACCGAAATGAGGTTGAGCGTTTACAGGATGTTATTTATGAACTTGAACGTCACCAACTGAGTCAGGAGAAGAAATACGAGACCAGGATTAGTAACATGAAAGCTCAACTTGGGTATGCAAAGGGGGATGGCAATGTGCTGCAAACCAAAGAAGAAGTCGTGGCCCTCCGCACCGCCCTCCAAAACAAAGACAAAGAATTAAATCACGCCCGTCACCTCGCTATGAGAAACAAACTCGAGCTTGAGAATGAACGGAATACCGTTGGTTCGAGAGCTTGTAAGAATGAAGCGAGCTGTCAAGCGCTTATCAAGAGATTGCAGAATGAGAAGTATGTTCTCCTGAAGACGCATAGGGATAATGATCTTATGGTTCAAGAAGCCGCGAGAGAGTTTGGGAAGAGCGAGGAGGAGGCGAGACATTATACTGTGAGGAGTTATCTGCAGGAACTCACGCAAGCGATGGTGTTACAGATTGCTGCTGGTGGACTGGGCAATGTCAGGGATCAACCTGTCTTCGCGAATATCTTGAATAATATGGATAGGATACGATTGAAGGAATTGGAGTCTTACAAGAATCGATTGGAGGATGAGGTGGAGAGGTTGGGAGGCAATCTGCAATTCGTCAAGATGGGATTGAACATTCGACTTCCACCGAACAAGTTACTCCACTTTAAGGGCTTGGAGAATGTCGTGTTTGAGGTTTATTTAGGTCTTTGTGATGCTGTGAAGTTGTTTACGGATGTGTTTGTGAAGGATGTTGGTCCTTATGGGGTGATTCCTTGGGATCATCCACAGCCTAGGAATGAGACGAGTAATCGGAGAATTCACATTCAGGTTCTGGATATGTTTGATCAGCAACTCAAGGTGGTGAAGAATTTGAAGTACGAGCAGTATGAACGACTTATATATAGTCTTCTTCAACAGGAGATAGCTCGCTTATTCGGACGGTTGCTCGATTTGAAAAGGGAGGCGGTGGAGAACAAGAAACATGTTTTGAGTCCGATGTCTATACAAGTGTTAGAGGGGAAAAGCAAGGATATCTCAACAACCATACGCGTAGCTCTAGGATTCATGTCCGACCAAAGAGAGGTGGAGAAATCAGATATCCCACTTAGCGATCCGATAATGGGCTTCAAAGCAGACCTCCGCTACAAAATCTGGATTGCAATGCAAGAAGCCATCCACCACCTCCAACAAGCACTCCTCTCCTTCAACACCATCCCCCCTCTGTGGCGCATCCCAGAAGGCATCACCGCACCCTCCTTCCTCCCCACCAAAACCTTCCCCGATCTCGTAACGCGTGTTCTGAAATTCGAAATCAACGTCCTGGACGATCGCATAACGCAACTCCTAGAGTTCATGGAACGCGAACGTCTCCCCGGAACCACAGCAGGCCAACCGCGTATCGCAGGACCTCCCAAGTATCAAGCAGACTTCGACGCGCTCACCGCTGCAATCACATATGCAAACCTCTGTAAAGGCCATTGGTGGGATCAACTCTATCCCGATCAAGTCGGTCGTCCAAGATTGCCTCTCGATCACCCTCCTCTTCTACATGCTGTGAGGAGAGAAACAGGCGACATCCTAGTACCAAACGTCAACCCCTTCCCCTGGAAACTCCAAATCGACGGCCGCCTCCAAGACGCCCGTATCGTGGAACCCGCCTCCCAAGACCCCAACAACGAACTCACCTCCCAAATCGTCCTCGACTCCGGAATCCACCACGTAACCTACAAATTCCCGCCCGTCCCCGATTCCGAAATCGACCTCAAGCAAGACGCGCAGGGGAATTTGATATTCGGCGATCTCGAGTCGGAGAAGAGGTGGTATGAGAAATATTATGATCGTAGACGGCAGTTGGTTAATTGGTGTAATGTGAGTGGCAAGGGGTTACCGTATAATGTGGGGACTTGGACTCATGGCAAGGAGGGGCCTAATATGGGCTTGATCAAGGCGAAGAAGAGGGAGTTGGCGGAGAGTGTTAGGGATTTGACGGCGTTTATTATGGCGAATAATTTGGGCGTGCCCGAGTGGCCGTATAAGGGGGGGAAGATGGAGCCGGATGTTGAGATGAAGGGGACGTGATGGAGGTGATGGGTCTGAGGGGAGGAGAGAAGGCAGCGGGGAAGGGAGGCGGTCGATGAGAGAAGAGGGTGGGGGAGGGAGTGAGGAGTTTGGAATTTTGGAGGGTATGAAGATTGGATTTTTCGATATCTATTTAGTCTATTTATATAGCTTTTGATTGTGTTGTATCCGAAGAGACTGCTTTATCAGGTGAAGGGGTGTTGAGGGTTGTGTCACTGTTGCTGCTTGATCTCGCTTACTACTAGTACTGCACTGTGACCTCGCTCAATCCCTTCAAATTCCACTTAAGGCTCTCTACTTTTTTTCTTTCTGTGACTCTGTTTTTTACAAATATCTACTTTCGAAATCGTGTACTCTCATGCCCCCAACTCGCGATGATTGTGTAAAGAGTCCAATGGGTGCACGGGTTGCGTGAATTTCTCCTTTCTCGACTTCCTAAAATCGCACCCAAATTTTCTATTCCTTTTGTTTTGGGTTTGTCTTTCATCCAATTCAAACTCACAACCTGAACACCCAATTACGAAGTAATACTTTTCTATCCCTGCTCACATTCTAGGATGGGGGACTTCTCAAAGTGTTTGAACCTACGTGAGACTGCGAACCAGGAGATGTGGTTCGCCCGCTGCAGCTTTTCCGCCTTCCTAGCGGATCTCGCTTACCACTTATCACTTTCCAAGTTACCCCGAGTGGAAGAACCTGCAACCTCGGTGCTTTCTACCTTGCCCTTCATAGATTAAACACTGGAAAACAGCAAGCGAGCTAAATGTCAAGCCCCTCATGTAAAATTCCTTTCAAGGTTCTTGTAGTTTCCAAGTCGCCTTCACTCACTAGTCTAAAGCCCTACCGGGATATTTGAGCAAAACTTCTCTCTTCACCACTTTCACTGCCCCAGCCCCTCACTTACTCTGATCTCTGAATATGAAATTCCCTTATTTCAAAATATTTCAAATAATAGACAATTTGCGAAAGATAACAAAACTTCTACCTCACAGATTTCACTCAAGTCTTACTTCACATACACTGAGCTCTTGTTTTTTCTCTTGCTTATTTCACAACATCTGGAGATTTTGCAACATGCAACAAAAGTCAAAGTAGCTATCTATATACACCAGTTATATGCTAACAAACCACCTACACACTGTCTGCTCTCGCCGTTCTGCACTTAACCTCAAACGACCAAAGAATTTAGAAACGACCAGTCACGTGTTCGTTTTCCGTTGAGTGGTTAAGCTACAAATGTATAGCTTACCCGTTAAGTGATGTGTGAGAGCCAGAAACATTGTAGATAAGCTACTGATTTATAAGTAACCCCAGTTTCGATTTAGAGGACTGAAAATAATACGAGTAAGTTATAGCTAAGTTATAGCTTACTCTCAAAATAATTTAGAGGCTAAAAACTCTTTAGAGTAAGCTATAGCCGACTCGTTAGACACGTGGACTAGAGAGTCTTAGTACTCGTAGTAGAATATTACTAAACAAAGTAATATTTTTAAGTATAATAATCTCTTTCTAAGAGCTTATTTAGTACGTATATAATTTATTTTAGATATATGAGATTTATATACGAGTCTAGAGTTAAAAGATACTTATATATATTCTAAATCGTTTAGCTCGTATATCTAAAAAGTATAGTATATCTTAAAATATAGTCGAATATACTTTGAAAAGATATATACTACTAAATTAAGGTAATTATCTAATTATTATCTAAAGAACGATAATTAGAATATATTCTTATATATATTTTAGTACTACTACTTAGACTACTACTTTTAGTACTATCTAAGATATATACTAAACAAGCTAAACGATTACTGCTTATATTATTTAAATAATTAGATAATAACTAAATATATACTACGCTACTTTAGAAAGGTTCTAGTATATTTAATAGATTCTTTAATACTATCTTAGAGCTAGCTAAACAGGCTCTAAATTCACGCATTAGAAAATTACATCTAATATGTTAAAGACACTACTTAAGAAAAACCAAATAAGCTGAAAAAGAAGAAAAAATTCCAATTCCTATAAGATCAGCCGCTGGTGCCTCCGCCTCAAACATTTTTCATTTCAGCCTAGCTAGAAAGAAAGAAGAATCACTTCTTTCTAGGTTCCTATCCATCTACACTAACCTAGCCTAGACCCTCTCCAACCCCCTCTAACTCTCTCTAACTCTCTCTACCTCTTATTAATATCGAAAACTACAAATAAGCACTTATCCCACAAACCCATCACAATCACATACTCAACAGCAAAGGAAATACTTAGAACACCACCACCTTCCAAGGGAAGCGGAACAAACAAAAGAGGGCTCTCCCACCAAGAGGGCTCTCCCACTAAGATGGAACAAACACTGAGACATCTCTATCTCACAACATCTCTATATAACAACAACCAGACAACTAGACAGACAGACGACCGACTAGTCAAGTCAGTCTACGCAATCTCTTCGCCTCGTGGGATTTCCTTTCTTCCATATCCTTGTGTTAGTTAGTTGGTTAGTTAGTTAGGGGAGAGGAGGAGGAGGAGAAGGAGTCATAATCTCGACTAGACTAGACTAGACTAGATTCAGGATTATTTCTACCTTTCTTATTTATAGTTATAGTTATAGCTATAGCTATACTTATAGTTGTAGTTATAGTCATAGTCCTTCATAGTAGCGCGCCAAAAAAAAAACAAAAAAAACAAAACAAAAAAAAAAAAGGTCAAGAAGCAATAGAAAGTATACTCTTAACTCTTCGTCCTCTCTCGGTAGGTCGATTGCAGAGAGCAGTTAATTAATACTCGCTACCTAGATAAGTAACCTACGATTTTTCCCCCAGCAACTGTATCTTCCCTCTCGGGAGTGCATTAGAAAGTAGATAGGTACCTACCTACCTACTTACTTTAGCTCGCTTTTCACTCAAGTAAGTAGGTACCTAAGGTAACCAGCAACCACCTCAGAATCAAAGAACCACCTCAGAATCAAAGAACCACCTCAGAATCAAAGAACCACCTCAGAATCAAAGTCAAAACTAGGACGAGAAGGAAGGAGCGGAGCAACTGCCCTCCCTATCTATGCTTCTCGGCCTCGACCTGTCGGAATTCTTTAGCTCTAAATTCTTTCAAGAGGTACACTCGCACACCGCGCGCAAGAAAAGGATTCCTTTGATTTCTTAGAGCCTGTTTCTTAGGGCTTGTTTGGCTCGTGTATATATCTAGGATATATATTACTAAAAATCAGGAGGTAATATATTTATATATTTATATATACTAATTCTATATATATACTAATTCCATATATATACTAGTGTTTAGTTTATATATTTAATGACATCAAAAGTGATAGAAATCTCTTGTTTAACCTCGTATATCTTAGTGTATATATATATAAATAGGATATGCACCACCAAAAAAAAAAAGGGATTTAGACCTCTAGAGGTGTGAATCTTTAAAAGTTTATATATATCACTACCTAGTACTTATGTATACTAACATATGCACCAACATATGTACCACGAGCTAAACAATTACTTGGTATAGTAAGAAACAATTGATGATTTACACCAACTTATACAAGGTTACTACTATTCAGGGCATCTCGTCAGATCTTCATACATATATTTAAATTATTTATGCGAGCCAAACAGGCCCTTAGGGAAAACGTACCCACCAGACCAAGCGCAAAACCATTCTTGAAAATCTATGCATGCATGTGTAAATTAAGGCTGCGTAAAAACGCGGGGTATCTCAGCGCTACTAATGTTCATCATAAACTCATAAATCATCTCCCCCTTTCCCCTCCCCTCGATTTCAAGCCACAACTCAAGCAACCCTCAAAACAACCCCCCACCCCAGAGCCCCCGCCTCCCTAACAGCACAACCAACACACCCCCGTCCCCTCCGACTAACAAGCGCATTCCATCCCCTCTCCGCACAAAGAGCTCTACCCATCATCTCAAGATCATTCCCAAAATCATGTTTATGACCAGTGTTCGGTGAAAGTAAAGGACGCGCCGGAAAGCTATCATATGTAGAATCCGTGCAGTCGATTATGAGGACTTTAGGTATGGAGCTAGATGTGGTATGCGTGCTAGAGCGAGTTGGGTCGGGTGAGTGTGGTGGTGAGAGGAGGTCTGAGAAGTCTGTGCTAGAGGACTTGGAGACGAGATCGAGGATGGGGGTGCGTGTGAATGTGAAGGCTTTGTGTAGAGGATGGCCAGCTGGATGAATTGTTAGTCACTGCCCCAATTCTTCCAAAGTCGTGGGGAGGTGAAGCTAGCGTAGAGCCACAATTATAAACTTACTAGAAATGGTAGATGCTTGCCCCGATTTCTGCTCAGGATCCTGAAAAGAAGGACTCGTCGGCGTACGGATAATATCGATAAAAGGCGAAGGAACACAAGGATGCGCAGTGACAAAATTCACATCATGAGAGAGCGCAAGATTAAGCTCCTTCTTTCCATCCCCGTCAACTTCCAAGGCAAATCTCATCATGGCAGAATATGTCTTGATACCGGGAACATTGACTCCGGCAGTCTCGGTCCCTGGCGTCTCGGCAATTGAATTTACTTCTGAATCGACGGCGGAAAATAAGTCGAGTGACTCGAAAATCACAGAAAGGGGCTTTTGACTCGACTCATCGGAAGGAATGACGAAATCGCCAGGTAGAACGGAAGAGCAATCAGCTCCACCTAGCACACTCCCCCTTGTCTCGATGAGTGATTTGTTCCAGAGTCTGGGCTTCTCGGTCTTCCGTAATTCTACGCATCGCTTAGTACTTGGAAATGAAAAAGGTTGTGACCCCGGGAGACTAAACCTACCATCATGCACAGAAGATTCAACATCGATATCTACCCACGCCTCTCTTGTCCCCAGAGGAATTACATCGGACGATATCCACCCCATACACTCTTTTGCCCCTTTTCTGGCCGCTAGCACCCTTCCAACAATACATCCCGTACTCCAAAAGCTTCGACCGGAGTACACAAAGCCACCAAATAAATTCGCCTCGTCGCCCAATTTCGAGACAGCGGCGTCATCGTTTTCCAGTAGGGTAGCTATCAAAAAATGGCTCAATCCTTCGCCTGGTAATACCAGACCGTTTATGTATGAGCTTGAAAGCCAACCAGCTGGTTGTAGCATTGCTGACCTGTTCCTTTGTACAGATGGACTCAAGTTTCCAGTTGGTCGTCGCCTGGAAAAATAGCCGGTGGAATTTTGACTCGAGATCGATAGTGGACTTGCAGCAAAAGGTGTGCTCGGCGTATTGTTTGATAGCTTGATGCCATTCGTTGCAACCTTTGCGCTTAGACTATCGAGATTGGGCCAACCAATTTTTCCGGCGAAATGCAGAAGACCAGCCAGCTGTTGAGTTTTGTTTATGCCTTCAAACTTCAGATGCTCAACACTTTCAACTACTTTAGGTGCTTCTTCGGTTGTGCCAGTTAGACTGGCTAGCCAGCCCGGCGCGGACTTCTTGTCAGCTGCAGCGTCAAGATCCGGCTTCCCAATCCGGATGTTTTCCAGCCAGCGTCTCGCTAATATCATCGACCATTTTACACTTGTAGTGGCACTCTTATCGAATCGGCGGAGTTCTGCGGGGTTCAGTTCTTCAATACCTTGATCAATGTTCTGCGATACTGCATCCAGTCGAAGTAAGAGCTCGCTCGATAGTAAAATTTGAAGCAAGAGCCAGTACTTTTGAGTTCCCGGTTCGTGTAAAATTTCGTTGCTAACTGAAATCTCGTCACCGAGTTCGCTGTCCAAGGATGACCCCCATAAAATCTGTCCAAGACGCATTCTCCATTCAACGATGCTGAAATCAAACCAGACTAACGGCTCCGCCAAAACATCAATGAGAGCTTCAATTTGAACTTGTAAGCTATACGGATCCTGTGAGTCAGTCACCCTCGGAGGAGGATACAATATCTGCGTAAAAAGCTCGGTATAAAGCTCAACAGTTGGTCGATGGTGGTTCATGGGATCCTCGTGATAATTCGTACTCACTTTGGAAAGTCGCTCCGTGAGCGTAGAGTCTGTTAATGGACGTAACCCAATCTTCTCGTTGAGGAAGCTCTTCCGACGATCTGATACCAATTCTGGGTCGCGATCTGGGCCTTCGCCGGGAGTGTTCAGACAATCGGCCACCCCTAACTCCAATGCAGCTCCAAACCCAATTGTTCCCCTTTCAATACCTTGCATACTAAGCATGTTCGGTCGTTCATGGCACCGAGGTTCAAAGTGTGCTCGGTGTTTCCTAGGTTTCGATTCTCTCTTTGCTTGGATTGTAATATGGGGCAACGCAGTAACACACCCCCAAGCCTCATCTCGTATCCGAACATGGTCAGAAAGATCCCTTATTTCCACTTCCGTGTTCCAAGGAAAGGCTGTCGAAGGGTGCGGCGCACCAGTATGATGGCCTTCGGAGCGAGCAAAGAACTGAGGGGCTCCAGAGAAGAGTTTGTGAAGATCCGGCGTAGCAATTGGAGATATTATCCTGGCCAGCTTCGTAGCAGGCTTTGCCGAAGGAGGGGCTTCTGTGGCTGGACGAGAACTGGGTTCTGGAGGAGGGGGAGGAGGTAAGGGTTTATTCGTGTCCGACATAGGTGAGAGGGCTTGTTCTGTAGAGTGAGGAGACTGCAACTGGAGCGGTTGAGGTTTCTTCTGGGTGATGGAGGGAGTCAGTCAATCGATTCCGAGACAATGAGTCAAATGGCATCTTGATCTGAACATACCATGGAATTGTTGCGCCAACGACTAGGTCTAGACTCGTCCGATTCCGCAGGCTTCTTGATCAGAGCCCGGAAGAATTGTCTAGTTGACCTCCTCCTTTGCGCCTTCTCCGTGGCTGTAGGTTCATGGTCTTCCGAGCCGCCGGGATCTCGAGAAGCTTGACCGTCCACGTCAAGCTGCTGGCTTCCTCCTTTCGAGGATCTGAGGAAAGAAAACGAAGGCATCGAGTACGGGAAATACGTGCAGGCAAGGGAGTAAAGACGTGGCTAGTTGAGAGATATGGCGTGATGTATTTGGAGGGATTTGCACCTAAGGAGCCATTGTAGGGACTGTAAGTGTAAGTTGGAAAGGAAACAAGAAAGCCCGCCTGCTTTGGAGGTCGACTAGAGCTGTCGACTAGAGCTGTCGACTAGAGCTGTCGACTAGAGCTGTCGACTAGAGAGCTGAGGTTCAAGACAACAACAACGGGTATGCTATGCTGCAGTAATAGGTTTGGTGATGCAGTAGCCTTGGTTGTTGGTGGTTGGGTCAAGAAGGGAAGGGGTAGGTAGGTATGGTATTAAAACTAGACGACGAGCAAGGGAGGACCTAAAGAGGCGGCTCGATGGCTTCCAGGTTATTCGTAGCGCAGCGCTGGCTTGCTGGATTTGAGGATCCGTTCCCGTCTATGCAGGTGGTGGCCATCGAGCTGCTCGCAGTGGTTGTAGCCCCTCCCCTCTTCCTTGCCAATTGCGGTTAAGGGGGGCTGGTAGGTAGTAAGGTAGAAGGGTAGATAGCGAGTTGGCGGAGAAGCCAAGCTTGTATCAGTGTCAAGTGTACGAGTACGGTACAGTACGGTACTATTCAGTTCTTCTGGCAGCTACAGCATGCTGAAATAGGTATCTTGGGATGGTGTTCCGCTGTTGAGCTACAGATTTCATACGAGTTGACGAGTTGACGTCGGCTCGCCCTGCTGTGTTATCAGGCTATCAAATCACGGCATTTGGCCATCTTCCAGGTGGTCTCAACGTCTCAACGCTTGGAGAGTCCTTCAGGAAACAAAACTTGGACTGGGAGAGGGACCAAAATCGTCATGCAAAGGAGGTTTCATGAAATCGCAGCCGGCACCTTTCTTTCGGTCAAATTCGCCATACGTGCACCATTCAAACAACACGAATGCCTCGATGGGATTTGATCTGTAACACACCGGAGGGGTAACCTATCGGAAGGCCATGTCGGAATCATGACGGTGAGGCTGTTCCAACTTTATCTCGTTAATCAGCCTCGCCGAACCGAACGTGGAGAACGAGCGGTGGGGGTTTTGATATAATCAGTTAACCTGGAGAGAACGTAAAGAGGGTGGCCACCTTGGAATGCTCCTAACACATAAATCATAACTTAACCCTCTATATATGCGTCGTTTTACACGTGACTGAGCTCTAGCATATGCGCTTGTCTTATTGGTGACAATTGTACTTGTAGCTCTGCATTGATTGATGCGTAGATCATATAGATAGCCCTGACAGGGAATCTTCCGTGCTGCCACCCTCTTTACGAAGTGTATACAAGAGCCCCTTTTACATGTTCCGACTGTCTGTCGGATTTTCGTAAAATTATCAAAGTCTTGTGTTGTTTTGTCTGCTGTATATTCAATTCTGTGGAGATGTTGGATAGCAATAAGCTAAAAACCAAAACTGGTAAGTCCCAACAAAGCTGGGTGATAGATTTTTAAGATTTAGGAATATACACTACCCACCAGCTTGCGATGTGCGACATACAACAATACAAATAGGAAGAGCATCACACTAACCCATTCTTGCGATGTGCGACAATTTCTTTTCTAGCTGATCTTCCTTCCCCCGGCGAACTGCTGTGAGCTTGTTACCTAGTTTGGTTTACGAGGTGCAACAAAAGAAACCTCGCACGATCTAACTTCAAAATCTCGTCAGCTGTTGGATATACGAGGCGCAACAAATAGTCAAACGTCGAGTCCGCATTGTGAGCTTGTATATTCTTGTCTAGCAAGGTAGTTAGTCTAGTGAGCGTTCCGTGTCTATAGGCCACGCCTGGAGATGTTCCTCGTTCTTCACAAGCAAAAGCATAATAGGTCTCACGAAGAGTAAAAGTAATAAATCCTCCCGACTCGTCGCTTATTCTCGTAATAGATTTGAATATTTCTATAAGTATTTATTAGAAAAAATAGCGATAGAGAGTTAGATATTAGTAACAAAAATAGCGGTTCGAAAATTAATAAAGGTAATTATAATTTAGACTATAGAGATAGATATAGTAATTCTAAAGGAATTAAAGAAGAAGAGAGTAATAATAGTATAAAGACTTAGTTTACTAAGATAATATAAGTACTCTAAATATTCTCTTTTCTCTTTATAGTTTAGTAAAAAGAGTCTCTATTTAATTAATCTTTATATAGAAATATTAGGAAAAAGAAAGAGCGTTTAGTTAAAAAGAACTCTCTTTTTCTTCTTCTTTTCTATTTAGATTACTAAAGAGATATAGACATTCTTAAAAGAAGAATAATTATATTTAGTTAGAAGATTTAAGAAAGATAAAAAAGAGTAAAGACTAGTTTTATAGAAGAAGAAAAGAAATCTTAATATTCTCGTAAGATTAAGAAATAAAAAGAAGAAGAGGAATTTTACTAAGAATATTTTAGAGAGAAAAGTGAGTTAAAAGTAAAAGTAAGTTTAGTAAAATAATTAAGATCTGATTTTTAGAAGAAGAGAAATAGTAATATTTAAGAGAAAGTAAAATTAGAGTACTTTAAAAAAGAGCTATATTTAGAGAAACTTATTTTAGAATTTAAAAGCTCTTTTCTCTATTATTTTAGCATAGAAGAGTAGTATAAAGACATAAATTAAGTATAATATCTACTTAGATTTTAAAACTTATATTTATAGAAAAAGAATAGTTGCTTTTCTAATCTAAGATATAATTTACTATAAAATACTTCTATATTTTAAGAATAGTCTATAGTATATATTCTAACTTATTATTATAAATAATAGAGTAGCTTTTTAAGTCTAAAGTATAATATAAACGAAACTTCTTACTACGTTTAAACCTAGCTACGATAATAGCTCTTATTAAATAATAAAACTCGACTTTATAGAATTTTAAACTAATAGACTTTTGAATTTCTCTAAATATAGCTTTTTATTAAACGTAAGTCTTATAAATTCAATTATTAGATTAGATTACTTAAGAATATTAAAGTAATAAAGCGAATTAAATAGAAATATATAATTTCTAAAAGTATATAGTATTAGTTAAATACTTAGTCTATCTAGATACTATTTAAAAAACTAAGTTACTCTAATATTAAGAAATACTTTAGTTAAATACTTAAACTTACTACTATAGCTACTATGAAATAGAACTTTTTTTCTATTCTCTCTCTAATTTAGAAGAAATCTCTAGTCTAAAGTATAAAATATAATAAAACTCGGTACCTCGTAAGCTACTAGCACGTTAGGTTTGAAGTACGAAGTATAATAAAACCCGACTTTAAATTTAGAGAATAAGTCTAGTAAGTTTATTTATTAGATTAGGTTATTTAAGAATAAGAGAATAATCAAGAGCTCTAAATAATAGAAGTGCGATATATAGCAAAAGCCTACCTTAAATGAAAATCGTAGGTCGAGTAAGTTTAGCTACTGAATTAGACTGTTTAAAAAAATTAGAGTAACTCATTGAAATGAATAAAGTTATATAACACTTAGCAATCTTTAGACTAGATAGTTAATTAGTATCTCTAAACAGTGTTTATTTAATGTATTTACTTCAAGTATTCTTGAATACTTTAGTCTAACAGCTGAACTTACTAGACATATTATTTCGTATTCAAAGGTATTAATATACTTAGTCAAATTTGCAAACTTATCACTTCATTGAGGCACGCGAATTTCAGTATCAAGTGGACTTGTGCTTGTATTTCGTCAAGGTATCTATGTACCAATATTCCCAGTCCCAACGCCAGATATGCTGGGGTATCATTCAGTAAAAGAGGAAAAGAACGCCGATTTGGAAGGAAAAACATTAGGCTGGAGGAGTATCGTGTACAACTACGAAAATGTACTTTGCATCTGGAACGATGACAAGTTCGTGTTTCTTTGTCCGTAATCGAAGAAGCTTAACGTCATCCTGCCGTTTGTTAGCATGTATTCTGCAATTGAAAGAGTCCAGCTTGAGCTCTTGGGTCCTTACCTCCGTATCAAGATCCTGAATCAGACCTCCAGACGTGTGTACAAACTTGGAAATCATAGCCGCAAATTCCTCCACCCCATCCTCAGAACTTCCATCGCGCGGGGTATCAACTGGTCGGAAAGAAACGAAGGACCCGCTGGTCTGCAGAATAGTATTTGCCGCTCGATCCAAGACCATTGTCGCCTTCACATTTGGTTTTCCAGATAGTCGCGCAATCGTCTCTGATACTGTACTCGGGGTGGTAGCCTGCCTCTCGAGTTAGCAACGTACTCTGATGCTGTATCCGTCCAACTTACGCCAATGGAAGCCATCGTGAAACCCCCCAATTACCCTCCTGCGGCTCGAAATCGTTCTGCAAGCGTCTCTCAAGGTCCGGCGAGCTGTTGTCGCGATCAGACGCGTGATATGTGAACTCTGATCCGCACGAATAGTTGGAGGTTGCAAAGTAGCTGGTAGAAGAGTGACCGGAGGATTGGATCGATGTGGATGGGGATGGCGTGTACGCGCGCGAGGGAGCTTCGAGTTCGAAGGGTCCGAGATGGTCAGATCGGCGGGAGCTTGAGGAAGAAGATCGAGCGTTAATTGGGCTTGGAGATTGCTGGTTTCTGGCAATTCTTCGTTGGCGCATGTTAATACAAATGCCTGGGATGACAGCTGCAAGGCAAAGGAAGAGGAGGATGCCCTGTCCCAAAAGAGTTAGCATCGCCGCGGAAGTCGGTTAATTGTCGGACCACACTCACAAGCGCGATGGCGAGGTGGATCCAGTCCAACTTAGAAGGCATCTTGAATTTTTTATTGCTTGTAGGTGAGGTTGATGTGTCGCGTTGCGTGAAGAAAAGTCAATATGGGATCAAGCCAGCGGAAGAAGAAAGAGAAGAAGAAGGACTTTCAGGTGCGCATCCAGCGCTGCTTTTATTTTTTACAGCACACGCTAACAAAAAACCTCTAGAAAACCAAGCTCAAGGTTGGCAAGGCAAAGCAGAAAGCAGACAACTTCACAGATACAAGTTTCAAGAGCAAGTGTAAGTAAATTGAGTAATCAAGATTTCATATTACAGTCTACAGCATTTTGCTGGTTTTACGAGCTCCTCTGGCGCATATCCTATCTGCCGCCAGCCAATTTTTATATCTCCCAAAGCTAACCAATTCTCTAGCAATTACCGTCAATCAACAATCTCTTACAACTTCCGCGCCATCATCATTCTCTCAATTCTCTCACTACGTTTCCCTGGCATCTTCATCCAAATCAGACACCCAGAGAAAAGATGCGCTCTCCTACCTCACCACCCAGCTATCCTCCCAGCCTGTCAATGCCTCCATGCCATTACCAACAGCCATTCTCCTCCCTAAGCTGATTCCTCTGATTCTGGATGGATCTCCAGCCGTCCGGTCCCAGCTTCTGAAATTCCTGCGCCTTTTACCACCCGCTGAAGTTGGAGATCGCGCTGAACAGGCATTGCTCTATACCAGAGCTGGAATGACGCATCTTGCTGCACCCATTCGAGTTGATGCTCTTGCTCTGCTGGAATGGCTAATGGAAGTGGCCAAAGAAGACATTGTGACGTGCCCGGGAGGGTGGGTCAAAACCCTCAAAAGTTTCATGTCGATGATGGGATGGGCGTCAAGCAGCGGGTCTACGAAATGGACATCGGCGAGTAGAGCATCATTTGGTAAAGCCGGGAAAGCCTTTCCAAGACAGCTCATTATGCTTGCAAAATTTCTACGAGCTGGGTTGGTGGAGGAAAAGACCGAGTCGCCCACGGGCTCCAGCAATACCATGTTTCCACTATGCAACGTGGAGGTGCACATGATTCCGGCCAGGCCAAACGCGTTCGCACATCTGAATTTGTTTGGTTCCTCGAGAGATGAGGAGGGAGAGATGTACATTGATAGGGAAGATCGGCAGAGAGTTTTTGCAACCAGGTTTCAGCCAGCAGTGATGGAAGGTTTGGAAAACGTCAAAAAGGAAGCTGGAGAGGCTGGCAGAGCAGCTGCAGTTTTGAGTAAGGCTCTTCGGGAAGGGATGGTGGACTACAGTGGAATTGATGATACCCAATAAATGGTTTTGGTGATGGAGTTTGAGGATGGGCGTTATGGTTGACCTTCTGGATTATCGGCCAGGGAGAAATGGTGTCAATTGTAACGGAAACGAAATAAAATGAGTCAAAAGTAAATATTTCCTGACTTTCAAACTTCGTTATTATGGATAGGGAGGAGTCAATCTGCGGAAAAGTTTGTAACAATTTCACTAGTAACATTTCTCAAATTTTAATAGTCACACAGATTCTTTGGAGAAGTTATTCTTTCAACTTTAAAGTCTCGAGCCAAATTGCCCCACCTGCCTAATATGGCTAGCACGTGGCACCGGTTCAAGCCCGCCGCTTCAACCCCTCCACTCATCAACCTCGATTCGAAAGTTCCTCAAAATCCGAGTCGACACTCACTATTAAATCTTTCCCTACCATCCTCTAGGCGCTTCCTTCTTTGAACCAGACCTTTCAATCTCGAATACCAGAAGCCATTCGGGACTCGAATCTATTCCTCCGGTAGTTCCAGGCAAGTACCAAACTTTCTTCGTCATGTCTCGGCGCATCTACTTTCATACCCTGGTCGCGTTACCTGTCTCTTCCCACCACCATCTTCACTGTAGGCAACTCCAACTTGAAAGGCTTGGAATATGGTTGCGTATGTTTGTGGCTAGTTTGGCGACATAGTGATTTTCTCAACAGCTGCTTTTCAGTCTTTTCGGTGGGATCCATAACTTGCTTTGGGAGTGAATATCTTACCTCAGCTTTGGCGACTCGCTCCTTACTTTTCCTTTTTGGCTGGTGACGCTCTTTATTCCCCCGCCCTCGGTTTCCTTCATTGCAAAATCGGAGGGTGACTGCACTATACATAGTCTAGACTACTTCGGAGGCATGGGATATGAAAGACTAATGCTCACACGGGCTCATTTTTGCATTGCTATACAATACGCTGTATTGAGGCTTGCAACTTCCATAGAGTCTCCCTCTTCTGTGAGGCAATCTTTCACGTTTATTTGTTTGCGTCAACCACTTAGCTGTAGTTGTTCTATGTTTCACCAGAACCCGCGGCTCCAAAGTTGGAAGTTCAAGCCAGCTTATTGCTAGATTTTCTTGATATATATCTGTCAAAGACGTTTGAATAACTCGTTTTAAAGCCCAAATCTAAACAAACTTCACTAACTTTGAATGTAGGTATTCTTGCCTGCCACCACTCCCTTCATGCAAGAAGATGTCGACAAAATCCGATAGCGAAATCCCATCTAAGGATGCAACATCTCCCCCGACCACCTCGAAGGAGTCTGATACCAGACAAAACGGGGCTGGAAAAGCTGATCCAGGATCATCCAGTACCAATCGCAAAAATGGCCTCAAAAAAGAGGAGCCACCAAGCGAAAAAGCCAACCTCACTGCCTCCAGGTCTATGTTTGATGATGTGGATGGAAAGAATGGAACTGAAGGCGATGTCGAAATCGTGGATTTGTCGTTTGAGGGTATTGCAGAAATTGATGGGGTGCCACATTTCGTTTGTCAAGGTGGGTGGGATGACTTCGGCATCGATATGCAAGTTACTAAATTTAGTCTAGACTTCAAGATACCCCAGGTTCCAGAGCCAGTAATTATCACCAGGCTGCTTGGGGATCTCTTTGGTAATTCCGAACCTGAAATTTGTGCCCAACCTTTACTAATTTTTCTTTAGCATGCATAGAGAGTGGTCACATTGTCCTTGACCCAGAGTACCAAAGAGAAGTGGTCTGGGATGACGGCCGGTCATCATTATTGATCACATCTATTCTAAGTAACTCCATGCGCCCTCGATATTTTTCAAATTGTTCTGATGACTAATTTATATCTCACCTAGTGGGCTACTTTATTCCGCCAATCATCTTCAATGTCAAAAAAACGTTTGCCACTAGAAATGGCAAGAGAAAAGCGGTTTTGACTCGAATATGTGTTGATGGAAAGCAGCGTTTAACCTCTGTATTTAAATTCATGACGGGTCAAATCGGATTTTTCGACTCTAACTCGCCACAAAAGAAATGGTACGATAGATATTCTTCAACCTTTAACCTACATCAATCTAATATCATAACAGGTACTATTGCCATCCTAAAGTCAATGGGAGAGAGGTTCCTAGCAATCACAACATACTGCCTAAAGCTGTCAGAGCTCATTTCCTGAAACAATCCTTCTGCTGTTATGAGTATAAGGAACTGAGGGTGGAGACTGAGGAAACGATGTTTCAGTTGGTCCAGCGTGGTATTGCTCTCACACAAGCGGAGAAGATGCGCGCCATGTCTACAGAGTGGGCAAATTTCACCAGACAATATGAGGACGACTATAATCTAATTGTAAACTGTAAGTTCGCAATGCATTCTTACCTCATCTTATGATTGTTAATATTCATTAAAAGTATCGAAACAAAGTCGAGCCTCTGGATTCCGTCTAGTGTTGACAATTTTCACCATGTTGCAAGAAGTCATGCAGATTTCGACCAGACAAAGGCGATCTTCCGCACCCACACTCCAAGCAAACCCAACCGCTTTACTCAGAGTCCTCGAAGATGAAAAGCCCATTTCCAACGCGCTCAAGGATAGATTCAAACTGGTCTTTGATAAATACGAATATTTGGTCAAATTATGCTCGGAACAAATCACAGCTACACGATTCAAAGTCAAGGAGAATTCTGCCTTTGATCCATCTGCTGATTTCTTACGAAAACCTGAGACTGATCATGTCCGAACTTTCTCTCCGCTAGAGCTTGTTGCTACAGGTATTCTGGTGTCTTGCCATATGAAGAACCGTACAGATGAAGAGCTCATCGAAGATGTGAAGGCTTTGCGAATTTATCTGCGAATCAAGCACCAGGATCTACGACTCAATGCCCATTGTTGGGCTACGGTGTGGAAGTTTATCTACGTGGAGATGCGCCGCAGACGTGGACTCCCAGATGAGGAACAATCTGCAGACCAGCAAATGGATATTGGCGACGGGGAAGCAGGCGATGGAGAATTTGAGGATTGGGATCGTCCTGGCTCTTCGGGTTCTAGTCTCACGTCTGCTGAAAGTACACCGGAGCCCAGTTCACCTTCCAACTTGGGCGACGACAGCGATAGTGATGATATGAATGAGGATAAGCCTCCACTTCCGGATATCATCTCATCAGTGGATAGACCGAGGAGACAATTGAACAATGGCGCTGGTGGAAGAAACGAGGCAGCAACCCAAGGCATCAAGGAAACCATCGAGGAAAGCAATGCACCTATCGAAACCAAACAGAATGAACCTTCAACCACAGCGAACGAGGGGACCAAAGATATCACTGCTACGGAAAGTAGCAAATCTTCCGCGGCTGACGAAAATATTCAACGACGAGAGATGAAGGGTGAAGTCAAACCCGTCGCAGTTACGGAGAGCCGCAAACTCGTTCCATCCAACGAAGATGTGCAGCCATTAACTGCAAGTAACGATCAAGACCAAATCAGTGCGGCCGTAGTAATCAACCAACCTGCGACTGCCATCGAAAAAATACCCTCGAGTGCGACTAAAGAGATAAGCAAACCACCATCGGGCGAGAGAAGCAAATCTACAGCAGCATCTGACAATAACACCAAACCCGCAGAAATTAACGAGAAGACCAAATTTACTGCAACCAATGGTGAAGATGGGACTAGCAAATCACCAACGGCCAAGAAAGCTTCTGAAAACCCCTTAGTTGACTCGTTAGTTGCTTCCATTGGTGCCGTAAAGCGTCCTAGACCTTTCTCACGCAAAGCACCAGTGCCTAAGAAGCCTCGAAAGGAATAGAGAGATGGTTGTAGAATAGTTCCAAGGCGTTATGGAGTTCGGGCAGGGTTGGGCACTGAGGGACTGGGTTTGCTTGCTTGATTGTTTTTGGCAAACTTGCAATGGCTTGCTGGTGCAAAGACGGTTGATTTGCAGCATGAGACGAACATAGCTTTTCGGTGGGAGGAAGGGGTATTATTCGTACATTGAGATTAATATTAGATGTACTATAGCTAATGGAATAAAAGCATAAGAAAATGAGTACATTTGGAAGAATGCTCATGTGATGGTTTTCCCACAGAAATATCGTGTGCTATGGTATCAAAATGTGCCACACTGTGGGAGACTGATATCACATCATCAGAACCCCAAGGTGGATAACTTAAAGTTAATCGTGATGTGAAGGCGGAAGAAGAGTTTAATGTATCATCATTGCTTTTCTGTTAGCTTCCTGAGAGATACTGTGATGTATGATCTTCAGATGTGATTGGAGTGGGGCATTTTGTCTCATAAGATATGATCATCCATTGTTCCCTCGCCATCCTCGACTCTTGTGACAGAGAAATATATTAACATCGTGTAATATACAAAGAAGTAGTTCAAGTTCTTCTGCTACTTACTTATATCAACTAAATACCTCTCTACAATTCCCATTCCCTCAAACTCTCAACAGCCCATTCCTTCCAACCTTTCTTCTCCCCGGGCAACCTCACATCCTCCCATTCCTCTTTTGTAACATTATTCCAGTCACTAGCATCGATCCAACCGATATAAGCTCTGTCCCCAAATCCCCCAACCCAATAGATATCCTGCACAACTAGTCTCACCCACTCACTTCTATGAATTGGGTTTCCCGGAAGCCAGTATTTAGCATCTGGATGTGTATTTACAAAACACTCCCTCAATTCCTGCGTATCCTCGATTTTCTCGAGATACCCCAAGATACTAAATCGAGGCAGGTTCGCGGCGGAATAAGGAAGTTTTTGCAACGAGGAAATTCGCTTTGCAGGTGGATGGGGCGGTGTCCATTGCAGAGCGAGAGAGATATTCGAACCTGCTGCAGCGTTTTTGAATGAGGTTGCTATGTTTATTGCTAGGATTGTGGGATTTCCTGTGCCTTCGCAGTCGGAGATGTAGTCCATCAAGCCTATTGGCATGCCTGCCAGGCCTGAGGGCCGTTGTTCGAGGGTTTCGGCATGGTTTGGAGAGGGAAAGATGGTGCTTAGTGTCCCAAGAGAGGTGAGGTGGAGGATTCGACGGCCGAGGATGGCGGATTCGTAGGCGGTGGGGATGCGGAAGGTTGAGTGGTCGTTGGAGGGGGAGGAGGGGTTGGAGAAGATGTGTTGTGGTGGGGAGGGGAGGATGGCTGTTGCCAGAGAGGCGAGGCTGAGAAGTTGGAGGAGCATCTTATCTGATCTAGAGATTAAGAGTATATGGAGGAGTTGAGCAGCTGAGAAGCTCCAGGCTTTTTATGCGGCAGCTGGATAAATGAGATGTCTTTGAGGGGAGTGGAATGGTACTTTACCAAGAATCCAAGGAGCTTTTCGGGAACGGCGTCGAGCGAGGTCGGCAGTCCGAGGTATGGGGATTTAGATGCACCCCTGGAAGGACGATTGTGTCTATCTCCATGTGACAAAAAGTTGGATAATCACTTATGTTATCTTGTAATAAAATAAAATATAATCTCCTGACATTCCACTTGGAAGGTTGCACAGAAGAAAGGATAAAAGAATTTTTTCCACGGGAGGCTGAGAAGTCTTAGTCGGGACGGGAGGCTCGACAGATATCATATCACGTGCCTGGTCACGCTTCGGGCCCTAGCGGCACTACCTAAGCGAGGAATCTTTCCACACTTTTGGATATGGGACTCACGACTTTCGCCTCAAATCAAGAACCAACGACGCCAAATTCAACTTGTAAGTATTTGCCAAACCTCCGCATTAGAATTATCGCCTTTATACCGCCGACCACGAAGAATGTCGAAATTGAGATGGTCGCCGCCGCGCGTTGCGAACTTGACAGCTAACTTCTTCCCCTCGCCACCCAGATCGGAAAAGTCAACCCGATAAACCGCAATCATGGGAAAAGTCCACGGATCCCTCGCTCGTGCCGGAAAGGTCAAGTCTCAAACACCAAAGGTACGATTACATTCCGATTGTTGGAGATTCTAGATGGATTGGGAGGGGTTGGGCGATGGAGGACCCAAGGGAGGGCTAGGACGGTAGCCTACGAGACACACGGAGCAGAAGGACCACCGATGGACTCGGGGCGATATGATTGCAAGAAGAAAGCTGATGGATTGGAAATAGGTTGAGCCACAAGAGAAGAAGAAGACCCCCAAGGGCCGCGCGAAGAAGAGAATCACATACACCCGCCGTTTCGTAAACGTTACTCTCACCGGAGGAAAGAGGAAGGTAAGCATCAAAAGCCACGACTCCCCAAATTCTTCAATATCTAACGAATGCCTTTCGCAGATGAACCCCAACCCAACCACATAAGGCAAATCAACAATGGCTGGATGAATGGAACCACAGGGGCGTTGGGCGGGAGAGAGTCCTTGATCAGACGTTGAGGCTGGATGTTCTAGAGAGTGGAGGAATTGTCAAGAATCTACTTGCAGGATGGGACGGAACCGCTCGACTTTGGGAGGAAAGGACGCATCTCATTGGCGTATCTGTACATTTGAGGAAATGCTTCTTGCTGCTGCTTGATCAATGGAAGTTCTTTTCTTCTCCCACGTTTCGGGCTGTGAAGCCTGTGCGGCACAACAAAACTTGAATTGGCGACAACGAAAACGACCACACGAGGGACAGTGAACGAAAAATGCGATATGGAAAAGCAAGTGCTGAAGAATTCGACGGAAGGATTGATGGAGTATATTTCCCTCGTTTTGATGTATTTGACTTTCGCTCCTCTCTATGCGTCAAGTTGACCCCATAATTTTACCTTCAGCGTTGGGACATGGTTCAATTTGCTTCCATCAGGATTCCGTGAGTCGAGCATAGGTTTCGCACTCCAACTTGAAAAAAAGTTCAGAGGCCATTGCTCGGCGTACAGCAATCCCTCTCATTTAGTTTGCATATTTTGGTGGTTTTTATCTCTGAAGCTTGTATTGATTGAAGAAGGAAGAGAACAGCACAGGCTTCTCTCTTCAATATTGGTGATATGGCAAATACCTCACCAAGCGATGGTCTTGGTGAAGTATTGAACCATCTTACATTTTTTGACCGTGCTGGCCTTACTGGAAGATCTCTTATGGATTGTCACTCGTATGAATGATAGGCAACCTTCATCGAGTTTCTTCTTTAATCTCGCAGTATGCCCTTCACGTCTATTCTCGCTTTATTTGGATGGAGTTTCTGCCATTTGTTTCGGCTTTTACTTAGGCCAACCCAACAGTGGGTGCAGGAATTCCGTGCGCATAGGCCAGATTCTGCCAAGCTACACCAAAATCACTATATTTTTACTAACTTCTCCTACTAATTATAGAAGAACGCTCTATTAGATTTATATAAAACGAATTATTAAGAGTAGTATAACCTAATACTTGAACCTCCTTAGCTTTTAATTAGGCTAGAGTAACTTAAAGTCTATGCTATAATAATCTCTTAGAGACTTTATTAGTAAAATATTAGCTTTTAAAAGTATATACGTAGCTTAGGAGTTATAACTAAGTAGTTAGTTAGGAATATGCTCTTCTTATAAAGCTCTACGTCTATGATCGTTATTAGGATATGTTATACTATATATTTACTAGTTTATAAGGCTGTAAAGAGGGTGACTTTTGGTGTGTTTTCGGCTAAATTTAGAGGGTGCGCACGGAATTCCTGCACCCACTGTTGAACCTATGCACCATTACCCCCCCCCCCCTGGTGCAACCAACCTCAGTGCCTCTAACTACAATAAAATCCAAACACAAACAGTACACCAGTCATTATTTAATACCTTAGAATCCCGTTGGGATGTTTTCGAAGAAAATTACCAATCTAACGCCGATGATGGTTGGCGTGACGTGATGTTCCGTGTGATGCTAAGCACGTAGCGGAATGACGGACGGCTATCAAATCTTGTAATTCGTCCTTAGGCAACCCAACTACATCGTATCCAAGTTATTTTCCCTCCTATTCCACCAAGGTTGCATGTACACCGTATGTGGATATTGGTGGAGTGGCTTTATTTCGTTATTGGCATTTGTAGCATGCACGTACTGCGTCTGTACATATCGTTCTAGGACCGGTACCCACATACGTAAATCCCCCGCTTGCTTACAATCCGGAGTTAAAACCCGGGGTCAGGTAATTCATATAAAACACACTTGCTAGCCTGTAGAATCTAGACTACACTCTTCAATTTGGAGAGCTTTCCCATCAACACCTCGATTCCCAGATTTCAAGAAAATGGCACCAATAAGAGTTGGGTTGATCGGCCTTTCTGGTGCGCCACCTGATGAGTACGAAGGCACCGCTGTAAGGTAATGGGGACACTGTTCCCCCACTTCCTTTCTCTTAAACCACTCCTGAATCACTCCAGAATCATTCCTGAACCCCAACATTTATCCTGTGCCGTATCCCGAGATATTTCTTGATAGGCAAATACTAACTCCCCCATCACCTAGTGGACAGCAGTGGCTCACTTGCCATACTTGAAAGCGTCTCCCAACTATCAGATCGTGGCCCTTCTCAACACTTCAGTCGCAACAGCGAAAGAAGCCATCAGAAGATATGAATTGCCAGCTGAGACGAAAGCTTACGACAAGCCAGAAGGTTTGACTTCTCCATGTCAGAACTCTAGATACCATCATCAGCTGACAAATTTTCAAGATCTTGCTGCAGATAAAGAGGTTGACCTAGTGGTTTGCAGTGTTCGTGTGGACAGGCATTTCTCCACTGTACGACCAAGCATTATTGCCGGGAAGGCAGTTTTTGTTGAGTGGCCAATGGATAAAAATCTCGAAGTCGCAAAGGAAATGGAAGCACTTGCTACCAAATACAACGCCAAGACTATTGTTGGCCTCCAAGCTTCATATTCTCCTATTGTCCGGAAATTAAAGGAGATACTGGATAGTGGAATGATTGGAAAGATACTCTCCAGTTCTCTCTTCATTTCACTTGGAAATGGAGACAAGACTGAAAGTAAGAATGTGAGGTATTTCGTTGATCGAGAGATTGGTGGCAATGTAACCACAATCCATCTCGGCCATGCACTTGAATATGTTCAATCGGGTATGTTGTCACTTGCATGTTTCTCAAGCATAATTTTACTAACATGATCCAGCGTTGGGAGAATTCAAAACTCTTCAGAGTCTATTAGCAAACCGTCATCCCCTCAAAGACATCGTCGACCCCTCGAAAAACAATGAAGTAATCGTAAAAAACATCCCGAACAACGTCCCAGATCAGATCCTCCTTCAAGGTCTCCTAGCAACTTCAAACGCACCAATCTCCCTCCACTTCCGCGGTGGAAAGCCATTCCCCGCTACACCAGGTGTGGAATGGCGGGTTCAAGGAGAAAATGGGGAGCTGAGACTCACTTCGCCTACTATGGGCTTGAACATCGGAAACCCTGCCACGAAGTTGGAATTTTATGATGCTGCGAAGGGAACTGTTGAGGTACTGGAAGGGGTGAAAGATGAATGGGACGAGTTGCCGTTAACTGCGCAGAATATTGGGAGGGTTTATGAGGCGTATAGGAAGGGGGAGTGGTATCCTGATTTTAAGTGGGGTGTCAAGAGACATGAGATCATTCAGAAGGTGTGGGAGAAGTATGATAGGGATTTAATTGAGCAGTGATTGATGGGGATTGGAAACTTTTTTGGGATACCGGATGTATGAGAGAAGGAGCCTGTTTCAAGTGCATGCATTTAGAAGCGGAATCAACGGCAGCCGGAAGAATTTCACAAGAGACGAGAAACGATACGCTGAGATGGGGGGGGTAACACCCTCTGGAATACAATGTGTATGGTAAATGACAAGCGAGGTTTATTTTGGGGAGGGGATAAAACGAGCCAAAGTATACATAGCTACAAGTTGAAGTTTTTTATACTGCAAATAACGAATTTCACTTACATATTCCCACTGGCAGCATAAGTTTGAAGTATAATTTTCCTCAATACATGTGAAGTGCATTTTTGCTGAGCATCCACCTATTATCGTCTATTGAATCTGTCTGGAGAGTGAACTTTGCATTGGCGGAGGTTACAACTGCTAACTAACAAGTGCTCCTCAATGGCTGCCATAAACTCCTCGTTGCTTTCCTCGCAATTAGACGTGACAGCTGATAGATGGAATTTGGCGAATTTCAAACTGAAGAAACCCCAGATCCCAAGCTCGACCTTTCTGGCCCCACTCTCCATCATGAACAAAATTGACTATGGTTTCACAACTCCTTATCAATGTAAAGTATTCACAGTTGGAAGATCCTTCTTTCACTGCATTCCAGACACTTGCTTAGGAAAGAATCCAGTATAATAATCCAGTTTACCCAATGGCACCCCCTCCTTTCGCAGGATCCCATACGCGGTAGTAAGGTGGAAATAGACATTCGGCAAGACAATGCTATGTGCATACATAGCGCCGCTCATATCAACTTCTTTCCCCGGACCCATAGCAGTCGACTCAAGTATGTCGCCATGTTGGATGACAACTTCCTTGTCCGCCTCGCTGGGTGTTTTCAGAACCGTGTCAATACGCTCGTAGAAATCAGCAAATGTCGCGAGCTTACTCTCGAAAGTCACCGGCTTTCGACCAGTCAATCTTGCAACCAGATTTTCTGAAAATTGGGTCACGATACGGACTTGATCGGTCAATGGATACATGTTCTCGTGTAAGCGGGCGTCAAGCAGCATTGTGGCCTCCGGGCGTTTTTCGGCTTGGTGGAGGATGTGGGTCAAGGTGTTGAGGATGCCTTGGAGCACTACAATGGTTCCGTCGTAAAGAGTATAAACCATGGCTGAAGCGAGAAGGTTGATATGTGAAGCTTGAAAAGGACTGGCAGCTTGAAGATTGTGAAGTGCGACTTTACGGCTTTTGTCCGAACCCTCTTTCCCCACCCGTGCAAAAGACGCTAGCCCACGTTATGACAGGCTTTTCGATGGTCCCTTCAAGTATATATGAGTTAATGTATAACCGAGCTTGTACCCAAGGACGTACAAGTTTGGTTTCGGAGCTTCGGGAATTATTAGATTTATGGCGAGTGCATCATACACTCTATTTGAGCAGCCATTAGGGAGAGTGAATCCAAACAGTTGTCATGGGTTGAATTTCAGTTTAGCGAAACATCCCAGGTTAATTGAAAGCATTGTCTGAGGGAGGTTCAGGGAATTGTAAAGTGGATTTCTTGCAGGTGATTCTCTCACATTAAGCGATAGTTCTAAATCTACTCCTGTAATAAACAGGTGCGCATATAGCAAGAACCCAGCCGGTTAGACAGAAAAATTGGAGGCATACCAAATTGAATGAGTAATTCTCAACGTGAAGCCTACTGTTTTCCTAATCTCGACTTATAGTAATCTCCCAAGTCTAGTACCATGACCATCACACTTTCAGTCGACCCGTAAGCAATGGTGAGATCGCGGAGCTTTTCAGCGGCACGGGTGAGGTTACCACCTTCTGAGAGCGCAATGCTTGCAACCAAATCTGGTGCTAAGAACTCCCATAGTTCCCCTGAGGCAATTATTAACAACTGGTCCTCCTTTTTCAGTACTGTTTCAGTGATGTGGGGCTTGGCTATAACAACAGGAATAAGGCGCGCACAGCCAAATGCTCTGGAAACCTTCAGAACGTCGTTCAATTTTCCATCCTTTGAAACCCAACCACCAGCATTCCAGATGCGCTCTCTTTCTTCTGGGTCTGAGGGATCATGTTTTTGCGTGAGGAAGCTATATCCTCCATCCAAATGAATAATCATCACTTGCGCGTCACCCACATTGGCGACGTATAACATCGGCCCTTGAAGTATTGCAATGGCAGCAACCGCATAATCATACTTTGGTGAGTCTCCTGCCCCATCAGCAAGATTGCGGGACTCCGATTCCGTGAAACCATGAAGCCTATGGTGATATTCGTCCATTGCAAGCTCCTTGTTCAACGACAGGAAGGTGCGCCTAAGAGCATCAACAGGAGTCTGCCTGACCGGGAGACCTTCCAGTTGCTCCGTGAGGAAGATCTGAATCTTTTCATGAACGAACCTCGCGGTCATTGAAGTAGAATATATACCATGCTTTGAATTGCCAGCAATAATGCCGACCATGATGATAGGATCTTTGGTGTTGGATGGCGTCAGATTGATACAAGTTGGAGTTAGATCGATAATGGTCACGTATTTATGGTCGCCAAGCGAATCTGATAATCCACAAAGAAGCTCTCCTTTCAAAGAGGAAGGAGTGCTTGATCGGATGCGATGAGTCACTGTTTGACTTGGAAGTGAACTTGACCCCACTAGTGTTATAAGTTTTACATCCTCGAGACCCAAAATTCGGATGGCATTCAGCACAGGGACGATTGAGACGTCAGAATCAACCACTAATATAAGCCCCGAGTTACCGGAAAAGTTCAAGTATCGCAGGCTCGAAGGGGTCATCGGAAGGGTAGCAAAGGGGCGTTCATTGAGAACATGAAGGTGGAGCAAATTGCTTCCACAGTCCAGAACACGGCACCGACTGGCTTGTGTCAATTTGGAGGACAAAGTCCTTAACCTGTTTCCGTTTAAATGTATTACTTCGAGAAATTGGCCTTCTTTTTTCCCCAACTCATTGAGTGGGAAAGCTGTTAATTGATTTCCAGAGAGATACAATTTTTCGATGTTCGGCCAACTCTGGAGACTCCCGAGAGGGATACGAGTAAGCTTGTTGTACGATAGGTTCAATACTCGTAGTTCTGAAAGAGGCCATAGTTCTTCGAAGTAGCCGCAAAGCAAATTGTCGGCAATAAAAAGGCGACGAAGTGATCCAACAAGTGTAGTAACTCTAATGTTCTGGAGGTCAGTGGGTGAGGTTGCTAGCAAGATGGCCTCTGGATAAGTTGGGAAGCGGTGCAGGGAGTTTGAAGAGACGTTAAGTGTCATCAAATCATTTGCAAACCAAATATCAGATGGCAGTGTCTGTATTTTATTTTGGCGAGCATCAAGGTAGCGCAACTTTTTCAGAGAGCCTATTTGAGAAGGTATTCCACGAATCTTATTGCGAGCGACACTGAGGTGTCTGAGTTGTTTCAATTGTCCAATCTCATCAGGAAGCGAGACGAGCTGATTATCATCCAAAACGAGCTGGGTGAGGTTTGGTGCGCGTAAAAACACGTAGCCAGGGATATTAGTCAGATTCCCCTTGGAAACATTTAGCGAAGTGATGTTGGTAATGGCGCCCCTGAGTTCGAAACGTGTAATTGGACTGGCGTGTAAGCTCAGGGTCTGAAGACTATCAAATCCAGTCATAAATATAAACACGAGTATAGAATTGTTGTCGGCTAGCAGTGTTTCTAATAATTCAAGACGGAAGAGGATGGAAATATCAGAAAGGTTGTTTGACCGTAAATCGATATTCCTAAGTCTCTTCAATGTGCCAAGAGACTGTGGAAGATTGCCTTGTAGCTTGTTGTGTGCAGCCGCAAAAGTTCTCAATGCTAGAAAATTGCTAAAAATGTCGGGCAGGCCCTCGAGAGCATTGAAGCTAACATCGAGATCAACAAGAGTTTCTAAAGAACTGATCTGATAGGGGAATAGCTTAAGCGAGTTTGAAGGAAGGTTAAGGGTTCTTAGACTTTTGAAATTACTAAAGTAAGATGGTAGCTGGTTGAGTTGATTGTTGGTTAGTTGTAGTTCTCTCAGATTTTCGTAGGCTTGAAGTGAATGAATACGCAGATTGAAGTCTGGATTACGAGAGAGATTGAGGGAAAACACACGAGATGCGGAAGTCTTTGCAGCACGCGGAAATCTAATAAGACTTCTGCCAGAAAGGTCCATGTTTGTCGTCATCTCGGAGAAGTCGTGATGGATGTTAAAAGTGTAGGTCTTGCTGGAAGGCACAAGGAGGAACCGGAACAAATAGCCATTGTCACTCTTACAGACGTCAGGTATATTGTCCCTACTTTCGTATCCAACTTGCTTGATAAGGCGGTGTTGGATGATAAAGGGGCGTTCGCTCCTACCAAGTACTCGCTTGGAGTATTTGTTATAGTGCTTATCGAGAATAATTTTATTGACTACAAAAGCTTTTGTTCGAGTTCGCTCCATGAGGAGTTCCTTCTCATTTTCATGCTGGAGCTGAGTGAGGAGTCCGGTGACGTTCGAATTGACTGATGAGGAGACAATTATAGGTTGGCCGTCAGCCCTATCATCCAGAACCCAGCATAAAGCATTTGAGTATTTAGTGTTCCTTTTAGCTCTAATAGACATAGCCCCAAGTTCAACCAACATCTGTGAGGTGACTTCATGTCCATTGAGTGAGGCATAGTGTAACGCCGAGAACCCCTCAATGTCTTTTTCATTGGGGTTTGATCCAAGTTGTATCAAGGCTTGAACAACAGGTGTGGCACCAGTATTGGATGCGTGAAACAGCGGGGTCCACCCAGCGTCATCTTTCTCATCGGCTTCAGCCCCATGTTCTACCAATAGTCGTACTACGTCCCCGTGGATATTTTCTGATGCACAATGTAGCGGCATCCACCCATTGTTATCTCTGTCATTAGGATTGGCACCTAGTTTTAACAATGTTCCCACAACGTCCTTATGACCCATAGCTGATGCATAATGTAATCCTGACAAGCCCGCTAAGTCCTTGTTATGAATGTTCATTCCTAAATACCGTACCAGGATTGATATTATTGCTGGATGACCGTTCTGAGCTGCGATGTGTAGTAATGATTTCTTTTCTTGGTCATAGTATACGTGAAAGTCGACTCCAGTATGAGCCAAGGCCATCAATGTCTCCTCGAGTCCATTTTCTACTGCAAGTTGTATTATTCTCTTTCCCTGCGGGCCTTCGTTGTTCGGATCAGCACCCAGCGAAGCCAAAGTTCGTACCATTTCACCGTGGTCATTCGAGGCTGCAATAAAGATGCTGGTTTCCCCCTTCCCGTCAATGGCGTTCAAAGGAACCTTGTTGTCCACCAACAGTTCAGCAACACCAGAAGCTCCTGATTCTGCAGCATGGTGCAGAGCAGTTCGCTGATCAACGTCCAGGATTTCAGTATCACAACGCGTCAACAGTTGCACAATCATAGCATAATTCCCTTTTCGGGAAGCCAAATGCAATGCTGGAATATAACTATACCGATACAGCGGAAGATTGAAAATTTCGTCCTTAGGCTTGGGATTTTGCAGACTCATTAGAAGTTCAAGCATGGGTGTGTGGCCATTTGCTATAGTCCAACCCAACAACTCTGAGTAATATGAGTCACGGGAGGGTGCATGTTCCCATGGCTGAAAATCCCAAGACGAATTTGGCTCAAGCACAAGCATTCGAAATTTTCCCCAACATGTAGACTCTCGAGTAATAGTACGTGTGAGAGGGGCCCATTGATCCTTCGCAAAATGGAAGAAAGATGGCAGCTTTTTGGATGGAGATGCTCTTGGGGCTTTTCGGGGTAGGAATACCAATGTGTTCCTAGGCTTTGGCAAAAACCCCCTCACAATTGATGGCACGCTCTCGGAGAGTCGCTCCACGGCTTTGGAGGAAAATTGAAACTTTGAGTCATTTGAAGAAGACTGGAGAGCGAGCGCATAATCCTGAGAGGTGAGGTGCAACAAACAAAGCTCCCCAAGTTCAAGCTCAGATGTATCCAGATCAAAACCCTCAGGAAGCAGTTTGTCGTGATCCTTTCTTCTTTTTAGGTGTTGACGTACGGAATGATGTGTGATAAGGACTTCCATATTGTCATCTAAAGTGATGAGATTGTGACAGCACTTCAAAACCTCTTGCAGAGAGGGCAGACTATCCCAGTCAAGACGACCAGAAGTGGAGTTGATTCCCAGTGCCTCTCTGAGTTGTTCGATCTTGAATGGTTTAGGCACCGTACACACCCAACGTAGAATCCGCCAGGCGAAACCACTTTGTCGGCTACTTATACGCTGTAAACAGCGATCGTACGTTTCGGTCAAATTGTTTGGCAGACTCCCAAGGGCAAGCTTTATATCGGCATCTGTATAGCACTCATCCCACAAGGCCTCAATTTGGAGGTTCACCCATAAAATCCTGCAAAGTAGTTAGTCATTGCAATAATTCGCTCTCGTGATAAACAATAAAAGCGTCAGTAGATAATTCAGGCGGGCACCTGCCTATGCTCTCGTTGTTCCAACCATCTAGGGAATTTCAAGTAATTATCCCAAACACTTGGAACAACTCAAAATATTACCCTGGGTCTTTTAGAACAAGTCTAATTGTTCTAAAATGTTTAGGGTAATATTAAAAACAATAACTTCTTTACCACCGCTTCTCCTGTCCACCAAGAGCCATTGCGTCAACTTACATCTGATCAGCTTTATCGTTGAGTTTGTCCTTGATATGCTGGAGAACCCACTCTTCTTCGGTCAGTCGCCTCTCCTGCAATTTCTCAGCAATTTTCCAATCGATGAATTGACGAATGTCCTCCTTAGTTTCCACATCCGATATGGTTATTGTCACCAGGTTTTCTATAAAGTTTTTTACATCGAGACTTTCGCGACCAGAAACCAAAACTTTTCGGCCGGGAAGTGATGACAATTTGCGGATGACTCTCAGAGTTTTGTGAACCTCGTGCAATTCACACTCGTCAAGCCCATCAACAATATAAGTTGTATTTGGACAGTGGTCGCTGAGAAATTGAGTTAAAGGCATAAAGACGTGATCTATGATCTCTTCGAAGCTGGGGAGATGTCGCAATGGGACAAAAAGCCGCTTCGTTGAGGAGACAATTCCTTGTGGGCATGACAACCCTGCTGTGTCTAGGAAACCAATAATTTGCTTGATGAAACTTCGGAAGAGATGGCCGGCTTCTAATCTGTTTTTGTTCGATTGGCTGTAGAAAAAATGGGCGACAAAATTGTTATCTCTCTGCGAGATTTCCGTGAGATGTCGGATGATAACACTCCTAAAAGCAAGCCATTGTTAATCAAAGTTTAAGTGGGCGATACTTTGCCAACTTACGTGACGATAGTTTTTCCAGAGCCGACTGAGAAAGTGGAATGTTAGTAAGCTACTTGCTACAATACTATGGTGCATACTTTTTCCAGATAACCAGAGACATGAAGGATCACCTTCAACCCATCTTTTGAGTCTGTCATCGCCAAGTATCCAGCCTACAGTCCCTGGACACTTAATTCGGAAGTGGTTTCCGTAGGTACGGTCAGGCTCATAATTGGAGATAGACTCGAAAATGTTATCAGGCGAGGACCCTGTTCTTCATTAGCTAGAACATATTACAACTATGCCGTGGACTTAAAACATACACTCTTGGGATATTTGCCATTCTGGCCTCTTTGCAAGGACAAGAAACCGTAATGGGTCATCTGGATGCATTGGAACTACATCGATCGAAGATACCAGATCCGTGCTATATTGAGATTCACCTGAGGGGTTCTTGATCAGCAGGACTTCGTAGCTTGGAGCTAAAGAGTACATACTTTGAAAACTAGTCGCAACAGCCCAGTTCTCTAAAAAGGCCTTGACACACGCCGCAGCAGTGGCTGCTGCATAAATTTGCCATTGCTTGTTTTTATGACTATCAGCGTAATCGCATACGCCTTTGACCACCAAACACGGAAGATTGTCCCAAACCTGCCAAAAGAATTAACATATTTTCAGCTATTTTGAGTTGGAAGCCCAGAGCAGTGCGTAAGGATGAAACTTCCTCCTGGCTACAGAGAATAGGAGTTCAAAAAGGAGAACAAATGGAAAAGTTGCATACACCGGCACCTTCCATTTCGAAGGCTATAACCGAATCGCTGGCAGCAATTCTATCGCGATCTTCCCCTGATTTCATAACAGTATCCCCTGAAGCAACTAAACCAAAATGAACGACATGCCTCATGGTATGTCCTGTCTGTTCAAGTTGTTGGAGCCTTTGGCGCGGAAGAAGCCTGCTTTCGTCACACCCAAGATCTTCACAAGTGGAGACAATGGCCTGATTGCACAGAGTGCCGTCTCTACATGCGTTGCAATGCAAAGGGTCTTGGTGTTTATGGTTGTAATTTGATTTGAAGAGTTTGTCATCGCTTGGCCCTGGATAGCACGCTCCATCACCTAACCTTTCTTGCAAGATGGACAGATATTCCGACATCTTATCTTGAAGAGTTTTCTGAGCCCAATTAGTTTTGAGCTTGGCCAGAAGCGAACGGATTTCTTGATTGGGTCGACTGAAACTGTCCGTAGGTGTATCTTTCATCACAAACCCATTTGGAAATCTTCTTCCAAAGTCGTATTGGATGAGTCCTTCACTGATCACAACATCTCCCAGAACAAGCTCCTCCTGTCCATTCACGAAGGGAACACCACCGCAAATTCCGACAAGAAGAGCCAGTTTTATCCCACTGAAGCTGTGCCGACAGTTTGCTGCTACACTCGCCGCATTTCCTTTGCCCATTCCTGGCATGGACGCTAAGACCACATTATGACGCCCTATCGCTCCGGTCGAGTATGAGTTTGGGTCTCCTGGCGCCTTTCCATAATTGTGTCCATTGTTTTCCCAGTGTATATCAAAGAGGGCTTGTACGGCATCAGCCTCAAGTGGGAGGGCGCAAATGATTGCGATTTCAAAATCGTCTCGGTGTTTCGGAGCGTCGGCACTCGTTGGAATGTTTAATGTGGGGCGAGATGGGTACGAGTACTCTATTTGAGCAATTGCAGGAGCTATAATTCCTTCAGTGTTGTTATCAAAAACCAGCAGCATTGACTTTATTCTCACCATTGGCATTGCTGCTACCACCAGGCTGATGGTGCCGGTTCATCGTCTTCTCCCCGCATGAAACAATATTCCGAAGCAAAAGATCGTGCTGGTATGATTTCAGGGGAAAGCTAGAGCTCCATTCCTCTTAAGCCCTCTCCTTGCTAATCATGATTTTAGGGAATGAGAAGATGATAATCTTTCAGCTGCAAGTGTCACCCACAACGAGGCTGGATTCATGCGGGGGTGTCACCTTGGGGGCCAGGACGGCACTCTCAAGGCCACCGGACAAATCTTTATAGGCGCGTGTTGAAAAGGATAATTAATTAGGCTATCTAGCCTCTCTTCTTCTCTCCCTTCTATCTTGCATTATATTTCTTGTTACATCGTTCCACTTTTGGGCATTTGGAGCGAACAATTTACCTTGTTTTTCCAACCATCTGACTTACCCCTAGATAATGCTCGAGAAAGCAAAGAATAATCTTCAAATCATGATTATTACCGAGAAGGCTGAGAAGGCTTAGAATGGAAGCTTTCAACAAAGATGTAAGGAGGCCGAACCTCTTACAATTGTCCTCTTTCTGCGTTATCCATCAAACATATTCCCTGAAGCCGCTTTGACTTTTCGTCTACATTTTTATAGCCCCCTTTGATTGCTGGTTTTGTATCAAGTATTCTTACAAGCAGATGTAAGTCGTTGGGCGAAGTATCGGACAGAAAACTCTAGGGGAAACGATTTTCCGATCTATTTCAAAGGAGGTAACGCGCAAGTGTGCATACACCCTTGTAGGCTTGTAGCCTAATCTCCATCGTCGCAATTCTACAACTCACGAAGCATTCAAGTGAAGAGCTTCTCTCACTCGTTGGTTCAATTGTAAATATTGTCACTATCAATTTGTTTAGTCTCCGCTTCGTACTGTCATAATTTGCGATCATCTACAATCCATAATCATACGGTATGATTACAGCTTCGAGATGAACCACCCACCTAAGTCTCCCCCTTTCCCGCAAACCAGCCTCAACACACCGGGTCCCCCAGGTCAATATTTAAATGATCATCGGAAACCACCTCTGTTGCAGCCTGGGCCAGCGCAAAATCGTGGAACTGTATCGCCATTGTCACTTCCAAGTATGTCTTTAATACCAAGGGATAGCGGTTCCGCACAAGACGATAGTGGCCACCAAACAGTGCCAGGTTTTGACACAACCGGACAAATTGCACCACCCGGAAAGAAACCTAGAGTTACAGGCACATTATGGGAAGATGAAGGGACACTCTGTTTCCAAGTTGAAGCCAAAGGAGTTTATGTTGCTCGCCGCGAAGGTAAGGTTACTCTCCATTTCTTATGCTTTGCTTCCCTGGATTTAGTTTCAACTCTCCTATCAATACATCGTTAACTATTCTGACCAGATAGCCACATGATAAATGGCACCAAACTGCTCAACGTAGCAGGAATGACCCGTGGTCGTCGAGATGGAATCCTAAAATCCGAACACATGAAGCAGGTTGTAAAGGATGGGCCTATGCACCTCAAGGGTGTATGGGTGCCGTTCGAGAGAGCTCTTTATCTTGCCAATAAGGAGGGAATAACCGAGCTACTATACCCCCTCTTTGTCCTCAATATTGGAGCACTTTTGTACCACCCGGAAAAGCAGACTCGCAACAAATCAGTCATGGCTTCTCCTGAGAATGTGGAGAAAGAGCAATTTAAAGCAAACCCTGTATCCAATGAAATTCCGACAACTCATGCTACCAAACCAACATCCGCGGATCTATTTACCAAGGCGCTTGCAGCATCTAGTTTTGAGTACGCACAGGAGTTCTTCTCACTCAAGTACAACAACTCCCTCACTAATTCAGGCCTGCCGCTCCTGAGAATCCCATATGAACCTTCAGGATCCTCTACCACCTCCCTATCGTATTCTCAGGACCTATGGTGTACCTCAGAATCCGACAGTATTTCTTCAAATATGTCCGAGGGGTCCCAAGCTAGGCAACGATGGGTATCTAGGGGACGTTCCGACTCCTTACTTGATTGGCCACTCCCAGCAATAGCAACTTGGTCAACCACCCCGAAAGATTTGCACAGCCCACCACTCGACGAATATTTAGATCAGTACGAGGCGCATATTTCGTTAGATGTGCCATTTGCTTACAGGAGGTATAACATGGAATCACCAGCAGTTCAGGAGTCTCGAACCCCAGATCAGTTGGCATTCTCCTCCATAGTGAAGTTGCGTGGCCAGGCAAAGCCGATTGCGGTCCCTGAGAATGAATACAAGCAGAGCGAATTGACCTTAACGGACGGCGCAGAAAGTTCCTCATTTCCTTTGAAATATCCCTTAAACAATCAAGAGTGAGTGGATCCATATCTCCCGTTGTTGGTATTCTCTAACTTTGTGAAGGTTGCCAAATTCATCATTGAAAAATGACTCTCCGGCGAATTCCCCTTCCTCAAACTCCAGACAGTCTGATTCTTGCGACCCTTCTAGTTTCGAAACAGACTCCTCTTTCTCGGATAACGACAATGATGAAACAGGTGTAGAGGATGACGAATCAGACGATCTACCTAATGTTCTTGATATTCTTGACATGATATCGGAGAAGATAGAGGTTCGGGAAATGACAGTGGTCGATTCAGCTTTAACCAAAAGAAAACGAGCCCTAGTTGATTTCATTATGAAAGACTTCTGGTCAATTTTCACCCATGAATGGTCCTCTAATTTTCGGAAATGTACTGCAAACCCTTCACATTCATCGAATGCTGCAACCCCACCACTAGCAAATTTCCCCACGCTTACATCTGTCTCTGGCCAAAACAAAAGGAAATGTCCGAGTGATGACGGAAATGATGAAGCAAAAGAAGATGACAATCAAGACCCAAAGAGACCGAGAAAGGGAAGCTATCATACAGAGCCGTCGGACCAACCGAAGAATTTTGCCTGTCCGTACCGCAAACGTAACCCGCAAAAATACAATCATAGCACTCGGAGTTGGCGCACTTGTGCCCTTACCGCTTTCGATACAATTCCACGGCTAAAGTATCTACACCCCACATCCATGTCGTCAACGAAAAGATAACTAATATGCTACAGAGGCCATCTTTACCGCCACCATAGGTGTTTCCAATGTGAAAGATGCGGGGAATCTTTCAAGGACGAAAATACACTCAAAGGACATTTCATGGCAGTCAAAGCATGCGACTTGAGAGATTTCACGCCAGCCGATGGAATTACGGGCTCTATGGAGAAGCAATTAAGAAGTAGAAAGAAGACACATGCAACACAAACTCAAGAGCAAAAATGGGAAGAGATATACCGAATACTGTTCCCTATGGGGTTCGTCCCAAGTCCTTGTGAGTCTCCTTATCTTTTTTGGTCTCTGGGCTAGTACCCTTACTGCAAGTCTCTTGAAAAATTCGACATCTCCTCCCCCATAATTATGAAGCTTATCTACTTGTCAGATTTTGAAGAAATCAAGGATGAAATATCGCAGTCCCCAAGCGCAATGGAACTTTCCAGCTACGAAGAATACTCCCGTCAAGAACTCCCTCGAGTATTCAGAGGGGCACTCGAAGCAGTTGTCAACGAACAGGCTCAGCCAATCGTGTTAGTATTAGGTAATAATTACCTTACTTACTAATAGGCTTTAGGTTTAAACCTTAGTCTATACTAGTTCTTTCTAGTATTGTCTAGAAGGTTCGGTTACGTTCTTAGTTACGGTTAAGCGAACACGTGATCCCTAGAACCTTCTAGTAACCCCTTTGATTTATAAGCTATAGAAGGTTCGGTTACGTTCTTGGTTACGGTTAAGCGAACACGTGATCCCTAGAACCTTCTAGTAACCCCTTTGATTTATAAGCTATAGAAGCTTCTAGTATTTATTCTAGAAGTATATATAGTCCTCTTCTATCTTTTAGTTAGAAATCAAGTCAAAAAAGTCAAAAGTTAAAATTCACTAAGTCTTTTATACTTATACTTCGACTCCTTAGAAACGTGATTTAGCGATCACCTGACCTACCCTGTGCCGATTCAACTTACGTACTTCTGACCTACCCTGTAGCCTACTCTGTAGTCTACCCTGTACGTATATAACCTCTTATAAATCGAAGATGGACTAAGACGCAGACTAGTTGATATGATCCAGGAAGCCCAAAATCATGTCTTCTCAACCTACCGATCTCGACAGGCTTCTCACATGGCAGACTCACCTTTACCAGATTTTCCCCCGGAGATAGAGTCACTGTTCTCCTTCGAACCTCCAAACACGAACCAAGAGCAAAAGCAGAATTCCAATCCGGGCTCGCTCGATATGCTGCAAAACCTTTACCAAGAGCCTCCCTATCAAACCCAGCTCCAGTCAACATTTGAGCCGAAAATTAGTGAAGAGGATTTTGCTGGGGGGGTGGAGAAAAATTCGAGTTTCGACTCAGGTTACATGAGTGACATCTTAGGACTCTTTGATTCTGCCTCTAATTCTATGGAATTCACGACAGGTATCGGCTTCAACCCAGGCTCGCAACACCTGGAAGTCAGTCAAGCTTCGGGTAATGTTACTCGAGAGGGCGAGACTTCAAAAGATTTTCCAATGCCTTGGGGGATGGATGAGAGAGCTTGGTTCTCTTCAAATACATAATGATTGTTTTTTTGGGGGTTAAAAACTTCTGAGTAAGCTCCTCATCTCCGAAAATTTGCAATTGAAAGATAGTCTTACAGAGCTGTAGGCTTAGAAGCAGACCGAGTTCAAATAATTACGACAGGCCGTTTTTGCTTCCGAATTACCAGTTTCCATTGCACAGCCATCCCCTTAATGAGCCTGCCTTCTTTCGGATATCCTTCTATCCCTCTAATTACCCCAGCAAAAATTCCAAGTATCTCAGTTCCTCGTACACCTGAACAATATATACTCAAAAGCCAGTATTTTAAAAAGCCAGAGACAATCAAGTCACTCTACCAAAGTAGTGCAACACAATCAGAACCAAAACCCATCTCGAAATTAAAGTCTTTTTCAAAAGTCTCCTCATTTCATTCCGTTATTCTAAACTTTCAACACAATAAAGCCTCTCGAGTGTCACTCTATGAAAAAACTCCAAAACAGCTACGGAACCTTTATAGTACTCGACTTTAAGTTCCAGCCCACCTGGGCAAAACATACTAAAAACAGCTTAAAGTCACCACTTCCACTTAACGACTCCAGATTTCCTATTAAGTAAACCCTTTATTTTCAATTTATATATTTCTTCATCTTTATATTAAAACTAGAATTATCGAAGCTTAAATTCCTAGAGTATCAACATCGGCGCTAAGTAAGTAGATAAAGTAGGAGTAAGACAAATCCAGCCGGAAAATCTTCAAATTTACATATAAAATCTACTAAAAGTGATTTCTTCTACCTTTCATACCCCTCTCTCAGACCACGTAGCTTTATAATAAGATTCAGAAATTCCCAAGAGACTGAACAGTTCCTCTTATTCGAATTAATAAGTCTATCATACAAAGTCTCTCAATAAGCTGTTTACTTAAGTATTTATTACTATACGCGTGCACTGAGTCTTGCTGTAAAAAGCCGGGGTGGGCTGGAACTTATTGTGGGTGACGACTGTATTATTAGAGAACGTGAAGGAGGACTAGACACCCAAAAAGTCGAGAGTCTTTCAACCTTGCTTAGAGAATTGAATCCAATTATCCTAGTCTCCCAGTCTCCCGGAACATCCGAAACACTAGAGACAGGACAAGGTATGAAGTCCTTAGGATCACTCAAAAACCCCCCCATCATCTCTCCAGCAGCGGGAACTAGGAAGAACATAACCCCCACCCATCCCACAAAGCAAATCCATTCCGAACCACCCCCCCTCGAAAACAAAGCACTCACCACCAACCGCGAACCAAAAAACCAAACCATCGCCTCACTTAGCTTTTTATCCATCTGCCTATCCAAGAACTTACAAAAAGAAAGAAAACAATTGTTCACCGAAAAAAGAAACGTAATAAAAGGGCATTCACAAAACATCGTTGAATACTTGATATATTTTTTGTTTGGTATTTCTCTATCGTATCGTATCGTATCGTATCACTAGGCCAGCTGGCTACCTATCTTTACCTCCATCCTCTCGCCTCTCCAACCAACCGTCGCCTTTTCCACATCCACCCCTACTCTTCCCGATCCTTCCTCCATTCATCTGTTTTTGTGCCCCTCCCATCTCCTCATATCTATCACCATTCACACATCCCCTCATCCACGTCCTCGCCAAAAAAGGGGTTACACTCAAACTCCAAAAAATGGTGATGGAAAAAAGAAGCTCAGCTCGGGCCATCTGGTCCCTGTGTAAAAAAAACACATCACACATTCCCATCACCTTCAACGCCTTGCAAAAAAGTCGATTAGACTCAACCCGCCCCCAAAGAGAAAGGGAAAAAAGGGTGTTGTTTCGCCAACCCCTTCATCAAAAAAAGTAAGAAGACAGAAAGGATCGGTAACCTCATCGTAAAGTCGACCCCCCCAAATAAAAAAAACCCCCCCGCGCGCCTTTTCAATGCTAGTTGTTGCGTGTACCCTCGACCCTCGAAAATGCTCATCATTTAATACTCCCCTGCCTCTCCCCACCCCCCGCCTCTAATCGATTTCGACAACTTCGCGGTTTTGCTGATTCTGATTACCCATCCGTCCCTGACTCCCCTGACTATGGCCCGGCGTTACCATCTGCTGTCTCTGCTGCATAACCTGCGGTCTTGCCCTCTGTGGCGGAAGAATAGCGCTCTGTCTCGGAACAGGCTTCTGCACAAACGCAAACCCCCTCACAGCGCCATCCATCTTCATCATAAGTTCCTCCACGCCGTCCGCCTGAGCAACAGCACTCACCCGCATCCCAACATATCCTCGACCACTGGAGTTCCAGACCGGTTTCAACGCCGCATCAAAATCATCTTCCACGCCTTCAGAACGAACACGCGTGAGATACCACCAAGGCACGCCATTCCGTTGTCGAAGTCGAATTTCCATCTTCTCTCTTCGGCCGCGAGGGAACGAGTTCGGATCCGTGGTCGTGGGTAAGATGGTGTATTGAATGAGATGCCAATCTGTCGCTCGGCTGGTGACAAATACCTCGCCCTTATTGTTGGGTGTTGTTGTCCATGCCTCTTTAATAGCATTCAACCCATTCAAAACCGGAAGCGTAAGTGGTAGCATAGTAGACACACCCTTGAGTCCCTCAGAGCCATTGAGAATTTGTTCCAGGAAATCGGCGATTTCAAGATGTGGATTTCCTTGTTCCAAAATGAGACGCATCTTGTTATCCGGTGCGCTGAAATCAATTATCGCTTTATAGTTGCCATATGTGAATGTGATCTTTCCCAGAGAAATCTTCTCACACGTCAAGGCTCCTTCGTGCGCCTGCAACACCTTGACAAACTCGATTAAGCGGAAGACGCGAACCGTGCGTTCTATTAGAGTAGGTAATATTGACTCTCCAATCTTGCTTCGCAACCGCAAGGCCAAGCTTCCAGTATTCAAGTCGAAGGCAATATCCCGGTCGATTTTCTCGCTCATGGTTTTGAGCGCGGCGGGAAGAGGTATATTGATGCGAGCTTCCGTCACCATGACGATGTTCTCATTTGTCCGGGTTGGTGGAGCGATATTGTTCGGTGGCTGCTGGTTTGCAGCTGTGGGGTTTGCGAGCTCTGATTCTGTGGGTTGGTAAACCTGGAGTCCTTGAAAGCTAAGCTTGATCAGATCTTTGACATTTTTGTTCCGTGTCCCAATGAGATCAGAAATACGCGCAAATATCGCCGGAAGCTGGATGGGGCTTTTGGCGTTTCTGTTACTATGAAGCATAGTCCAGGCACGCATCTTATGGAGGGCCTTGAGGTTTGCGTGGTGCGATATGAGAGCGGCTGCAAATATGTGGAGTGTATTCAAGAAGTTGTATGTAGGGAGTGGCGTAGGATTTCTGATAGGGATGCTAATGCGGTTGGCGATTCTCCGTATTGATTTGATTTCGGCATTCTTCGAAGTACCAGGTATTGGTGGGGGTTGCATTGGGTCAGTTCTATTGGGAATATATTAGTGGTGTTATTTCCTTAGTTCACGGGAAACATACGTTTCAATCAAGAACCAACTCTCCCCATATGGTCCCAAGGCGACAGCAAGGTACCAATTCTTGACCCAACCATTCCTCAGGTACCAGAGGACCTGCGAAGTGGACTTGGGGACAACCTCTTGTAGATCATCTCTCAGAACGCTGGGGTTACCTGTTCTTCTCCAACCAACACTCAATCCACGGCTATCTATGTGGTCCATAATAGCGTCGTATCGAAGCTGATCAATACGAGTGTGGGCGTTTTCGGCGGGGTCCTTGTCGTCGTTAAGCTTCATTTCGTATGAATACATTGATCGAGTTGCAGGATATAGAACAAAACGTCCAGTAACTGGCTCAATCTGAATCGATACAGTTCGCTCGCTTGTCAATTGAACGCCCAGTTTCGAATCTGCAGGTTCATTTGCCGAAATCTTCAAGGAGAGATCCGCTTCATACTTGGCGAACAAAGGTTTCATCATCATGTGGTCGTAGGTCGAAATGAGGATGTGTTCCACGTGCTTTGCAATGACTGTCTTGAGTAGTGACTCGGCTGATATGTTGACTGTATCAAAGGCAATATCCACACCTTTGACTTCCTTGGAATCTCGGAACCATCTGACGAACAATCGAGGGGTGTCTTTTGGATGCGGCACGCCAGTCTTCCGCTTTCCGCTGTGGACTCCAAGAATTATCCAGCTTTTCGGTCCGTTGCGGCCGTACCTTCCCAACCAGTACTGGATACACAAAGCCCGATGCAGGGATTCAACCTTTATGCCTTCTACCCATCTGCTGCTCGCTAACTCCAGGGCCTGTCTCTTGAATTCGCTAATCTGGTGAGTCAGAACAAGGTTGTGTAGGAACTTGTAACATCCCTCCAGACCATCCTTATTCAGGGCCTCATTGACTCGACTTTCGATGTATGAGCGTGGAGCAAACGGTATGTCTGACAGGGACGGCGAAAATAGAAATCTGAAGTCAATGAACCACAACTGCTCCTCTGGATTCTCATCAGCAATTGCGAGATCCACCTCAAACTCCCCTTCTACTTTAAAGGTCACACGGCCGGATTGGATGGTGTAATTTCGAAATTGTATGGGAATTTTGTCGTATTCATGCAGGTTCATTCGGATGGAGAGAAGAGTATTTAGATTCTCAAATGATTTAAGGATTTCCTTGGCTGTCAAGGGAGGGGGTTCGAGATATCCAAGCTAGTTCTGTCAGTACAATTCAGCATGAGATTTCACAGCATACGCACATCTGGCATCCATGTTGCCTTCCCAGATGTTAAAACCTCCAGAGCCGTTTTCAGATCGGGATTGGGCAGTCGCGCGGGCGCCAGACCTCGTTTCAACTCGACCAATCGATCCAATACTACGTCGTAAAGGTGCTTTTTCTGGTCCAAATGCACTTTGATATCAATCAGCTTGCTCACATCTTCGGCTTTCCGACTCCAAGTCGTCATTACCAAGGCCTTTACCCAGTCTGCGTGTGAATCTTGGGCAAACCTCAACAGCTTCGTTTTTTTCTTGATATTCTCCGGACTATTATCGTCTCCTGCAGCTGGGCTTGTTGGAGGGGGTGCCGGCATTTGCTGCAGTTCCATGACGGTTTTTCTCAGGTCATTATGGGTTCTTTGCGCCAGTCGAGATATCATTTTTGACAGAGGCAGATAACCTTGTGTGATATGTGCGATTTCCGGAGGAAGTTGGTCAATCATGGCCTGGGCATCATTTGGAATAACATCGTCCCCATTTTGCTGCCGCGAGCCTGGCAAGAATGCACCGTTTATACCATTGGGTATCGTCGGACTAATTGGCGTGACATTCTGCAGTGGCTCTGCTCGACCCTTTCCCTTGTCCAGTGCCTTTTCCGAGGCATATCCAGCTCCACTGATTCCATTCGGCCGTTGATCTCTATCGTGATTCGTATGCGATCCGTTCCTACTCCCGTTCTCCATTATGACGCCAGGCATACTCTCTCCGTCTCGATGCCCTGTCAACCTCTCTGCCCCCTTCTGAGAACCCCCAGCTCCCCCCTCTCCAGCCTTTCTCGGCTCGGTCGACTCTATCTTGGCTGATGGCGGCGGAAGCAGAGTGCGGTAGGGAGAGGTTGTCTAGGCAAGATCGCATGCGCTATCCGCTGCGGCCAGAGAACATGGGCGCGAGCGAGTGTACAAGCAACTCGTTGCGTCTTCCGATGGATTCGGCGCACTCGTGAATGGAGGGGATCGCGCGACTGGAGCGGGCGATTGAGAATGCTGCAGAGCGCGGCCTTGCATGAAAGAACGAGTGGCTGGGATCGCGGCGAAAGGAAATCGGATTATTCTACGGACGGAGATGGTAAGAGCGACTTCGAGAAGGAGCACAAGCACGAGGAATCGACGTCTTCTTGGGATTCGCGTTGCGGTGGCGGGATAGGAATCGTGGTGTCAGAGTGAGCGGCGTGGCTTGGGGGTTGATCTTAGGTCGTAGGTAATGTGTTGGCGTCGGTCAGTCAGGTTGTTCTTTCTTGAAAGGGAAGGGCCATCGCGCGCGGAACCTGAACCTGAACCTGAACCTGAACCTGAGCTAATGGAAATCCATAGGGACCCACTCTGGCCCTGATTTGGGCTTGATGATTGGACGCCGGAATTTAGCCATCAGTAGCCATTCACTTCACTTTAGGCCTTCATCCTCCGCGCCCGGAGGCTAATAATACTTTCTGATTTTATATCTCAGCTAAAGAATCTTCAACGACTCGGATTATCTGGTATTCCAGAAGTGGTTGCCTAACTATTTTATCTTTCTGTTGTTTTAGTCAAACCTTTGTGCGTATAAAAGGTCATTTATTCATTCCAAAGTCTTCACCATTCACAACCTAAGAACTAGAACCTAAGGCAAGAATAGGTGTACGGGGAAGCCAAGGTTAACTATTAATAATACATCCATCCCCATCCCATGCGAGGGCCATATCATATGCCATGTACTCGTAAGTATCGCATTAATAGTAGCAATCAATCACCTACTCTCCTCTTGTTGCGGTTGTCTCAAATCATCGTGACCAAAAGTGAGCTGACCCTGGTCCCTCGCAATCGATCTTGCTATCGGTGCCATGGATATCGTGTCGACTAGCCTGGCTACGAGTACCTCCTCTCTCCTCTCTCTCCTCTCCGAATCCCTCTTTCTTTCTCCATTCCTCCCTCATCTCTTTCAACCTCCCTACACTACACCCAAATCCCCTCATCTTTTCATCTTTTGGAAATTCTCACCATCGCCCGTTTACGAGGGAAAAAAGACATGCCCTGGTCATAGCCGTCCGCAAATAATGGTCGCCAACGTGCGCCGTTCCTCCTCCTAAATTTCCAGCCAGTCAGGCTCACGTCGGGTAACATTGTGCTGCCTCAGCCTCGCTGAGTGGTCGAGAAACCACTCCCCGAGTTCGAGGTCCTGAGTCCCTCCTTCCGATGGTGCCTCGTCAAGAGTTTCAGCAACTTCTGCAACATCAACCATTCCATCCACCTCGCGCCCACTCTTCCAATAGCACCAAACGATCTACGCGCTCCTATTCCTCGTCCTTCGAGGCCGATGACGAGCGGTCGAGCTCCAACGACGACGATAGCATGGGGCCCGGTGAGTTAGTGTCGGGCTTTCGCGATGGGCCATCACAATATGAGGGCGAGGATACTAGGTTGACGAGTAGGAAGGAGTTGAATGGATGGTATGCGTATGCCTTTGCTGCAGAGGTGTATGTGATATGTGGAATGGGTGAGTTTGGCTCTCTTCAAATCATCTCTTCCAGGTCAAATGGGTACTTTCGTTTGAAGTAGTACATGGATAGGTCTTGGGTTATCCTCTCTGGCACTTGGGGATTTTCTAGATACCACCCATCTACTGCCAACATTAGTAGTTCGGTTCTCTACCGATGACTAACTGTCCCCCTAGGCTCCTTCATCCCCATCACACTCGAACAACTCGCCCGCGAGAATGGCGTCCTAGTCAGTGACCATACCCAACCATGCGGATCCAGTTCCTCCCACGCTCCCGGAAACCTCCCCGGTACCTCAGCAGATAAAGGGCAATGTGTGGTATTCCTTCTAGGCATGCAAATAAATACCGCCAGCTTCGCCATGTATACCTTTTCCCTGAGTGTGCTATTCCAAGCTCTCTTGGTCGTATCTATAAGTTGCGCGGCAGACCATGGCAACTTTCGAAAACGTTTACTACTATTCTTCGCATTCGCCGGCTCAATTTCGACAATGCTATTTCTTCCCGTGGTGCCCAAGGTCTATCTAATAGGGGCTTTATTGGCTATGATTTCCAATACCTGTTTTGGCGCAAGCTTCGTGTTACTAAACTCATTTCTACCTCTTTTGGTACGACATCATCCTAAAACACAATACGCTTCTCAGAGTACTACCCCGGACTTGCAATCGGCAGATTATCTAGATCAATCCCCCGACGATGAATCTCTAAACAGAGCTTCAAATAGCACTCCTATCCACAGAGTAGATTCCACAGCCGCCCTCCTCCCATCATCCAAAGCCAACACCACATCCGTCGAACTAGAGCTGTCCACCCAGATCTCCTCAACCGGAATCGGAATCGGCTATTGCGCAGGCCTCTTCCTCCAATGCGTCTGCATCCTCATAGTCTACTTCATGAAAAGCACAACCCTCTCCCTCCGCGTAGTACTCTTCTTGATAGGAGCATGGTGGCTCATCTTTACCCTCCCCGCCGCCCTCTGGTTACGTCCCCGTCCCGGGCCCCCCTTGAAATCACATAACCCAGATGACCCTTCGGCTTCAAGAACATGGTTCGCGTACTTCCTCTATGCGTGGTCTTCCCTCTGGCGAACTGTCAAACTCGCCCGCCGACTAAAAGATATTGTGCTCTTCCTCGCTGCGTGGTTCCTGTTGTCAGACGCTATAGCAACAGTCTCAGGAACAGCGGTATTATATGCGAAAACGGAATTGCATATGCCCCCCGCAGCTTTGGGATTGATAAACGTCATCGGAACAACAGCAGGAGTGATCGGTGCGTTTTCGTGGGCTGCTATATCGAGGACTTTTGGGTTGAAACCTCATCAGACCATTATGGCTTGTATTTTCATATTCGAAATCATACCTATTTACGGGTTGCTGGGGTATTTACCTTTTGTGCAGAATTGGGGGGTTATTGGCTTGCAGCAGCCTTGGGAGATGTACCCTCTAGGCTTTGTTTACGGATTCGTACTTGGTGGTTTAAGTTCTTACTGTCGGAGTTTATATGGGGAATTGATACCACCTGGATCAGAAGCTGCGTTCTACGCGTTGTACGCGATCACAGATAAGGGATCGAGCATCTTTGGACCAGCGATTGTGGGGGCTATTGTTGATCGAACTGGTGGCATCCGACCGGCATTCTGGTTTCTGGCTGTCCTTGTTGGGTTACCTGCGCCGTTGCTTTATTTCGTCGATGTGGAGAGAGGGAAGGAGGAGGGTGTTAAACTTGCGGAGGTTATTGAGGGATATAAAGCCCAAGACAGTGGTTCTGCTACTCCTAGGGAACAGAGGGCGCTATTAGCTGGGGATGATGAAGAAGAAGAGACGAGGTGAAAGTGGATGTTGGTTGATTTGATTTGATTTATCTTTCAATGCGATACGGATCCATGGAAGGCGTAGGCGTCTGACTCTTCATTCTATTTTTCTTGAGCCATTTGAAGGCGTTTTTTTGTTATTCCTGCCGAGTGTTGGGCATACATATATCTGCTTCGCGTGTTTGACATGGGTTGGACCTTGGACTTGGATTCTTCTGTAGTTAGGTCCTCTTTTCTTCTGTCTTCCTACCTAGAGATTTTTCTGGTTGGAAAATTTCATCTCCATTTGAACTTCGTTTGATTTGATCGCCGCAGTTCCTACTAGTAGGGATTACCTTGAGGTAATTCCAAGATTTGGAAAAATCTCGCCGACAGTCCTTTTTGGCGTCTTCCCTACCACGATTTTTGAGAGGAAAAAGGACCAGAGGCGATATTGAAACTCGTACGAGTAGAGCTTTCCGGCCCATCGTTCTACGTACATCTACTCAAAGACACTATCCCACAAGATCTGGATTCTGGAATAACTGGATTCAATGATACGAGTCGCAAGAAGACGGGTCATAACCCAAATTCATACCTTTCAATTCATTCAATCCTTCTCGAAGTTTATCCTAGCTAGATCTTAGTGATGAAATTATTTCTCAGAGGTTATTTTGTTGCCCGCTGATTCGCTGAACGGTCTCTTGCTTTATGGGTGGAGCTGGGGTTCGAGAAGATATTTTGTTTGCTAGATCGGGCATAAGAACTAAAATGCAGGGAGCGATGAACTAGATGGTTGTCACTGCTGATATTAGGGGGGGGGGTGAACTGTTGGAGGAGAGATGGGGTAGGCTATGGGTTGACGAGTAAGCTGTTAGTTAGATGGAGAGTAAGTTCTGAGAGCACGGGTGAGCTATGAGGATACGGGTGAGCTATAAGAGTACGGGAGAGCTACAAGAGTATGGGTAAGCTATTAAAATATTATTAACCTACAAAAGTACAAGTAAGCTGCGAGTTAAGAAGTAAGCTACAAGAACGCAAGTGACCAATGAAGGACCAGTAACCTGCAAAAGTACGCGTAAGTTGTGAGTAAGCTACAAGAGTACGGGTAAGCTAAAATATAAAAAAAAGTAATATCAGCGGTCGACTCGTTTGACTAAGCTATCAGATATTGGGAAATTGGGAAACTACGAGAGTGCGAGTAAGCTACAAAAATTAATTCAACGAGTAAGCTAAGAAATTCATCACGCGTCACGGGTATGGAGTGTATGAACGTGGTATCTTGCATCATTCATGATCTCCTTCATTCATTCCATCATCCCTTCATATCTAGTTTATCTAACTGGCATCAAAAGATGAGTTCACCCGCTAGAGATCGATCGGCCAATCCACCAAAGTCACTTTATTCCACCAATCAAATCAATCCATCCAGCCATGGGTGGAAAAACGCCAGTGTGAAATGTTACACAAATAGGTACCTGAAACGCCATTTTGTTGGATCTGAAATGCAAATAGCACCGTCCTTAAACATTCAACTCAACAACCTTGCTGGCGTCAATGTGCTTCTGGAATGGCTGAAGTGCCTTCTCAACCTCTCCTCCTTTTCCGCAGAATCGGGTGACTTGCTCAGGGCAACGGCCGATAAAGTTCTTTGGGTCGAGCATGCTGTCGATTTCGGACCAGACAGGCTGTGAGGGTTCTGTTAGTGTATGATTTTTTGAGTGATGGCGAGGTAGAGGATGGGAAGAAGGAAGGTAAGTAGTACCTGGAAGAACTCGGTCTTCTTGATGCGCTCGATCAAGTCGTTCTTTCCACCTTGCTTCTTGACGATATCACTAGCTTGGTGGGACAGAACACGGATCTCCTCATGGGCATCCTGTCGAGACTTGCCAAGGGCGACGAGCTTCATGATGACATTCTCGGTAGCCATGAATGGTAATTCTGTTCCATGTTAGTGTTTGGCTCAACTATCTTAATCGAATAGAAATCGTCTCGGAGAACCAAACATTGGCCGAGAGGATTTCAAAAAATGACTCTCAATTCTTCGAATTCCTCTGAGACAATAGAAATATTGCCAGAGAAGGTTTCGAAGAATGAGATTATTGTTCGAGAAGTTTTATAAAGCTCAATTCTTCTTGTCTGAAACATACCTTCCATAACAGCCGAGTGGATTCGGGCAGGGTAGACGACCAAACCACTAACGACGTTGTCCAAAGTCATGCAAATAGCATCGGCACTCAAAAACATCTCCGGGATCATGATGCGGCGGATGGCGGAGTCGTCGAGGGTTCTCTCCATCCACTATCAAAGGGATGAGATTAGTATGTACTTGGCAGCTGCGGTGGTAGTTTTACTTACTTGGGCAGCGAAGGTGTCTGATGCGATCTTGTTTTCATTAGCAAGGAAGCGGCCCAAGCCAGCAATTCTCTCGCAACGCATTGGGTTACGCTTGTATGCCATTGCAGAAGATCCGATTTGATCCTTCTCGAATGGCTCCTCCAACTCCTTTCGGTTTGCCAAGTGACTAAAACAGAACAGTTAGCCAAGTGGCGGTCAAAATGGTGTTAGCAAATGCTTACCGGATATCACTGGTGATCTTCTGAACGGTAGCACCAAGAGCAGCAAGAGCATTGGCGACTCTCAAATCGACCTTACGAGTATAGGTTTGAGTGGAGATAGAATAGCAAGATGGGAATCCAGCCTTAGCGCAGAGGAACTCGTTCAACTTGTCAATCTTCTCACCATCCCCGTGGAAGATCTCCATGAATGAAGCTTGGGTCCCGGTTGTGCCTTGAGCACCACGGAAACGCAAGTCGGCGCGAACTCGAGAGATATCCTCCAAGTCCATAAGAAGATCTTGAGTCCATTGGGCAGCCCGACGACCAACAGTGATGAGTTGAGCAGGTTGGTAATGCTTTACAGGCGTTAGCGAGTATTTTTGGGGGACAGGGGTTGCGGTAGATCAAGTCAGGCCAGGGTGGTGTGATAGGTACTTACAGTGAAGCCAAGAGTAGGCATGTCTTTGTATTCAACAGCGAACGCTGCCAATTTAGAAATAACAGTGGCCAACTTAGGAAGCTGTTTCGTTTGGTTAGCTATGTTCTCCGATTTCAATTTGAACGAAAGGGTTTTGGTTTTTGTAGAGCCAGCGTAAGTACATACCAACAAATCAAGACCATCCTTCATAAAGATCAATTCAGCATTGTCTGTGACATAGCAAGAAGTCGCACCCCAATGAATGATGCCAGCTGCAGCTGGAGCAGCCTGACCAAAAGCATGAACATGTGCCATAACATCATGACGTCTCTTCTTCTCCTCCTCAGCAGCGACCTTAAAGTCATCGTCTGACATGTACAGATTTGCCTTCATTTGCGTAATAGCCTCCTCAGAGATATCCAATCCAAGCTCCTTCTCTCCTTCTGCGAGCCATACCCAAAGTTGTCGCCATGTACCAGATCGATTTCGATTAGAGAAGATGGTCTTCATTTCCGCGCCTGTTTAAATGATTCGTAAGTGGGTGACATGGTAGGGGTGAGCAAATGGCAAGAGTGAACAAGGTGACCAGATCGGCCAACCAGTGCGATCAAAGAATCTTTCTCTTGCGGGATAGATCGGACGCGAATTGACATTAAAAAGAGTTCAATTGACTTACTAGAATAGCGGGACGCCAGAGGCGATTGGTAGGTGTCGTTTGCAGACATGGTGAGTGCAAAGCAAGTGTGATTGATGGTGTTGACAAAAAGTGGTGTCAGGGGAGTGTAGTTGAGGGGAGCAGTAGAGAATTATGCCGCCCCACTTTGGCGGGGTGAGGAACTAACTCGCTCGAGCGGTGAGCTAACCTTGTTGGCTTGGAAGCGATCTTAGGGCCGACTTTAGCAAAGCCCGCTACGGCCCGAAAATCGGCTCAAAGCTGGTGGTGGGTGGCCTGCCAAGCACAAACAGCATTTACATATTACCATTTAAATGAATAGAGTAGTATTTGTTTAAGTGAAATGAACTTTTCTATTGACACTTAAGCAAAGTCAAAGAGCTTTCTTTCTATTGATTTTAACTTATAAGAAGCTCTGCCATTGTTCAGTACTCATTTGAAGACTATTTAAATAAAACCAATGTTCAAAATCATGTAAGAAATTCAAATTAAAGGTACTTCTTTCAGGTTGAGAAGTGACTGTTTTCAAAACGGGTGCCAAAGGTTTAGTAGAAGCAACATTCGTCTCACTTGATTAATTAATACTTTTCTAGATAACTAAATTTACGATTCTAGTATTCTCTGAGCAATATCACAATTACTTACCGGGTAGAAAGAAGACAGTCAAGTTAAGTTTTAACTATTCTTGTCATCAAACCAACTCTTCTAACTACAGTGAGTTACGAGTTAAGCTTCCCTTTTGATAATATTTTATAAAATAATATGTTTTTAGGAAAATAGAAAACTAAAGTACTCTTTAAGATACAAGACCTAGCTAGAAAGAACTACTATATCTTCTTATACCTCCTTTCTATTTATTACTATATTTAAGCAAGTATACTAAGAATAAACTTAATAATACTTAATTCTTCGAAAACCCCCTTTTTGTAAGTTTTTTATACCTTTAATTCTACTAAGACCCTAGTAAACTTTAAATATATATCTAAGTATCTAATTTCTTCCTAGAAAGTTTATAGAAAGAGAGTATAAAGCTTTGTTTAGCTATTCTTAGAGATATAATAATATATGTTATTATTAAGTAAAGAGGGAAAGAGTATCTAGGAAATAGACTATGAGTATATGAAAATTAAAATTTTCTAAAAACGCACGGTTTATAAAATATCGTCAAAAGGGAGGCTTAACTCGCAACTCACTGTAAATCCACCCGTCGCTTATCAAAAGCAGTCCTCGCCTACAACCAAAGCCGTAAACAGACGAATCCAAACCAAAAACCTCAAACCAACCATCCAAGAAAGAAACACCCGCGCAGAATTTCGTCTGCAAATTTTCCCCTTCTCATTCACTTTGCCAACTTCCCACTCCACTCCGACGAACTGGAAAAGCTTTGAGATTCTAAACGTCTCGCAAGTAACACCAGTTGCCCTGTTCGAACCTGGACTAGTAAGCCAAATCGCATCGGTCACACACCAAGGAGAGCTAGCAATCGCCTAGGTGTTCAAAGAGAAAGTAACCCTGGTATCATGGGGTTTCTCAGTGAATGCGTAACATTGTCAACTGTTGATTGAGGAAGAACCACCGCATTGACCGCGTAAGTTGTCAAGAAGGCCTCCTCCGCAACCACTTTTAGAAATGGGTTGGCAAAGTAAAAGGGAACCTACGCCTAATCGTTGTTACCCCATTCAGCCACCCAAATGGTAAACTATTGGTTTTTACCAGGAGTGAAGTGTCGCTCACACATATTATTTGCGATTCTTTTATTCAATACCCCGGTGGTGACTACCTCGACTTCGGCTATTGGTGCAGCGAGGGAGAGACCCAGGAACGGGAGAGCGAGGAGGATGTATGAGAACTGCATTTTGAGAACGGAATGAACTTTGTTAAGTGATGCTGAGGATGGAGAGAAAAACTTTTAGGAGGAAAATGGCGAATTGTTTATACTTGGAGCCAAGAAACCGGGAAATCAGCGTGAGAATCTTTGATTGGGATTGAGACGAATGGAAGTAGAAACACGGTACCTTCAGTGGGCTCTCCAAGACAAAACATCAATTTCTGGTGGACTAAAATTGTGTTCCTTTAACCATTGAATAATGAATCGGCAAGCCAAGGTAGCGAGACTATGCAACTTTCCGTGGTATGCGACTTGGCTCCGTGACACTGTTTGACTGCCAGGGACATAGTAATTGTAAATCTATAAGAACTCTACTACATTCTTTACATATTCAGTGAGTTTTCACTGTATGTGCTATGTTTGTGAGATCCAGTAGCTTGCTTCTGTCGGAGGGTATCAAATTTCTAGAGCTCGCTTAATAAACAATAGTTTTCGAAGTTATTTCGTCCTAGAAAAAACCAGTACGCCAGGCCAACCAGTGAAAGAAGCCAGACTTCCCTGTACACAAACGGGTTCTCTAATGTCTTCAACTTTGCTGCATTTCCGCAGTTGTCGAATGTGACGAGTAAGTGGTATAAAGCCCCGTTTGCATACACATGTGTCAGTCAACACTGACAAGTTACGCGGGGTACGAGATATCTGTCAAAACCAAACTTTAGAGTCAATATCTTGCGCGAACACCGTTGTAGTGAGCTCTGTATAGAACAGTTCTTCCATTCAATCGCGTTTTGAAACTTTGACAACCAGTCCGGTTCTAAAATCTCTAGAAACAATCATTAGAGCAAAAGTTTATCAATAATGCTACCATTATCAGAAAAAAGAATAAAAGGTGTGTGCTTTTAAGCTCAGGAAGTTAGAATGATAATAAGCTTATTCCCCCGCACAAGTCAGACTATCTAAACAAAGCTTAGTTCTCCCTAAAGAAGAAACCCAATCGTAGAGCACAGCCTTTTTGAGAATCATCAAAAACCCCAATACCCGGCCAAGGAATCCTTCGCGTCACTGAACCGAATTGTATACTGTTTTGAAACATAACCCCGCAACGTGGAAAAGACTTTCATTTGAAAAGACTCTCGTTTGATGATTTGAAAACATGCTTCTGGAAGGATTCCTTATGGACTCCACCGTCGTATTGAAAGAAACATTGGCGTTCTGGCTGATGCGCACCTTGTTTTAAGGTCTTTAATTGGTTAAGACACCTGCAGGAATCTCTAGTTTCTCTTCAATACGAGGTGGGACTTGAGCTTAAAATACTATGCGATGCGATAACGTTTTTGAAATAAACGGGAGCCTATTTTCTTCTCCAAGGTAATCATTTTTTCCCAGTACCGTCGCTTTGTGGCAGATAACTGATGCGAGGTCGTCATGTCTTCCCCCAACCCTCAAATTTAGGGAGATGTTCTTATTAGCTAAATTCCAACTAAATGATAAGTTTCCCTGAGCTGTATCTACTAGGCGCATAAATACTTGATAGATCATATCCATTTCCCTTCTCCAAACCCCCCTTCCACGCCTCTCTGGCATAAAACCTCTTCAACCACTGATTCAAAATCGGAAAATCACTCTCCAAATCCACCCCGCCTCTCTACTTTATCATAGCAATTGAAACCCCAACATGATATCCGCTCTCCCAGGCCGCTCACCCATAAAATACCACCCTTCTTTAGCATTCTTCAACTCTCTTTCCAAATCCCCCAAAACCGCCATTAAATTAGGAACATCCCACTCATTAGACTCCTCACTGACAATTTCTTTACAATCCAACATGAGCATAACTCCCATAGCCTTCGATAAATCGGTAAGAATTACAGACGTTAACATATCATCTCGGACCCAATCACCAGCTCGCGAACCGAAGCGATCCTCGGTATCAAAGGTACGGATTGAATATGTAGCTATTGTTGCTGCTTCAGGGACATATCGATTCCCATCTTTGGCGCCGGTGATAAGGAGAGGTGATTTTCCATAGGTAGGGTCCGGTTGCTTTAAGCGAAGGGGGGATGGAGAGGAATGGTGCTGTGGGGTGGTTTGGTGGGTTCCGTGTGTGGCGGATGAGATTGTAGGGGATGTTTAGTTCTTCGATTAGCCAGAGGATACGCTGGGAAGCTGACTGTTTTCTGTGGTTGCCTGGTCAATATGAATCGCTCATAGGCCGAGTTCAAACAGGGGGGCTTTACATTTAGATGGTGGAATTTGGGTGTATTTTCCGCCATTTGGTCGACAATATGAATGTTCGAAATTAAATTTAGCGTAGCAGATATGATAAAAGCATCTGGAACGGTCGCCATTCAGATTTAAGTATAAGTTGTGGCTTCGCGCCACCAGGGGCTGCAGGGATTCGTAACTGTATTCTCGAAGTACTTACACTTCCACAAATGTGCTAACTCCTTTTGTGTTTGTGCTAACTCCTTTGGAATAATAAACATTTTAAAATCTTAATTCTTTAAGCCTTTTAGGATAATAGAATCGATTTATCGAGTCTCGGATGAACAATAGAAGGAGCAGAGGAGAGTCGGTCTACTATTCGCTAGTCACTGGTGGCGCCCTTCAGATAGACATTTCGACAAGTGGGTCAAATCCCGATCCACTTAAAGTCTCTGGACATGGTGAAAATTGTTATTCTGAGTGTCTGGAAAACGCTTATATATTGTCAACTTTGCAAATCAAAAACTAATGAGGAAATCCAGGAGCTGTAGAGGTCTGGAACGCAATTTTTCAGACATAAGAAGGCTTGCGAAAAACAACATTTGTTGTTTCATCCCACGCGACTACAACAGAAGCATTTATTGGCCCTGGACCCACCGAACTATTTTTCTTTAATAGATATTATTCGGATGTCCAAGAGATAATGACGGTTACTCCTGCACTCCATACCGCAAAAAGCCCCCTTGCCCAATCTTTCAAAGAATGGAGGCCATTCTGGTAAGAACTCTTCTTCTTCTTCTTCTTCTTCTTGAAGTCAGCTTCACATGCTCCCAGCCCGGCGGGCATTGTTCAAGGCAAAATGTGCTGGATAGGCCAGGCTGTGTTGTGCTACCACACCAATTTTCCCTCAACCCCTGCCTCTCATTCGGACCAATTGTAGCCTTGCATTGTTTTGCGAAGAGAGAGTTAACAGAAACGACATCTACCAAACAAAACTGTACCAAAGTACTAGGAGAAACGAACTAATTGTAGGTGTAAGAGGAGAGAAATGTCGTCGAATCGTAATATAGTTAACTTAGTTATCCGAGGTACTCTAGTACATTATTGTTTAACAACTATTGTTCATAAGTACACTAAAAAATGATACGACCTCTTTCGCAGGATTTCGTATCGCCTCAGAGGGCGATGTTCTCATTATGGGTGGAGTATATGTGAGCTCGAAGACCGTCGATCATTCCCCTTACAATGTCACCAAAGATTTAGTTCATTTCTCAAGAAATCACTCGAGATGAGCTGAAGAAATAAACCAGACTTTTTGCTAGAACATTTCCCAATAGGTATCGTGTATTTTCACGTAAAAGGATGGACTAAATTCTCAGTGAATGAAACTCCCAGCTCTAACATATCGCACATATGATACAGTACAAACGAGTGGCCATACAATCCATGACCCCCGAAAACTCAATAAAAGTATATGTTCACTCGCAAATCAAGCACCCTCCCCAACCTTCTCCCAAAATCTCCTCAGCCCCAGGACATTCGCTCTAGTGGGAGCTTCCCTCCTCTCCCTGGCCTCCCTTCCCCACCTATTCAGCCTCGTATTGCTCCCCTCCCTATCCCTTGCGAACCTCGTCACCAACCTCCGAACATCAGGTTTGGCATCTACAACCTCCCTCTCAAGCTGCACCATTCTCTTACCCCTCCATTCCCCCACCCACCCCCTCAAAACATCCTTAACCCTCTCCCTCTCCACTCTCCTTTTGGCTTCAACCAAACTGGGACTTACCCAGCCCTTTCCCCGTCTGTAACACTCTCCAGGTAGGACACCCATTTCGACTAGACTTTCGACACTAGGTCGATGTCGGAGCTGCCTGTTCAACTTTATCTTTGTGAGGTTCCATCCCAAGGAACGCGCTGCGAGGGTTGTACGAGTTATGTAGATTCGATGTGCCATCAGTTCTGCGAGTGGAGGCCGAACTGTGATGGAGTGGGCGAGGGAGAGAGAGGCTCGATGGAGACGTGTGGTATGGAGGAGAGGGTCGAGCGAGAGATGCCTCAGTTGGTGGGAGGTTCGAGTTAAGGGGAGGAGATCGGGAATATCGAGATAGGAGAGGATTTGAAGTAGGATTTCTGATGGGAGGTCTGCGAAAGTGTGTTCATGGATGTCATTTGACTCATTCTGGTCTTCGTTGGAGGGGTGAACGAGCTCGAGAGACATGTTTTCGTCGATGCAAGTTATGTATTGAACTAGATATTTGCATGTGCAAAACGAGGAGATTTGAGAGGGCGAAATGATTTGGAGTTTAGATTCAAAAGATGATGTTTTGTGTTGCTATTCGCATTATATTCTTAACAAAGGGTTGACTTGTCGTCCTGTTCGCGCCTCGTGTTTTAGCGGGGTCACAAACCCACCCCCACCGCAATCTGAGACACTGTGCACTTTGCATCAAGAGCAAACAACGAACCCGTTTATTTGCATTTGCCTTGTACTCATTGCCTCGTCTAAAGTTCCTTTCTTCGGCAAAACAAACAACGAATTCTGAACACAACTTTCGATCTCACAATGGTAACAATCCAATAAAATCTCCGTCACATTCTGCCTGGTATTTGTATTTGTTCCCCAAGTACAACTTCCAACTCAGTAACCCCTCTATCGGATGTTCACGCCATCGCCATCCAATGGGATGCATGGATGTAAGCTCAAGGCTTATATCACGTGTGTCCTTTCTAAGGCGTAATAGGTAGGTGAGCTACAAGTCTCGTAAGGCATATAACACCAACCCAGAGAGTCTAAATAACATGCTTACTACTTACGGAATTAACCATAAAGAGAGAAATGTGATGACGGGAGAAATGTAACAGAAAAAACCCAACTGCCGTCTACAAATCCTAAGCGTCAGGCACCATGTAACGTAATCGACGAAAAGAATCGTGAAAGTTGCCATGACCGATCGATTCAACCCTCTTCCTTTCCCCATCTGGCACTTAGTTGCCGGTCGTGTCACTCATGACCCTCTCATTCGGACCCCACTTATGGGAACTCCATTTCAACGAGAGAAGAAGGAAGGCGGTCGCTTTCAACGCGTCCTGATTGCTGCTGCATGCAGACAATGTAAAGTCGGTGTTAGAGCCTCACAATGCAGGCCACTAAGGTAACCCCCCCCCCCCCCCCTTTCATTGGCCCTGAATCCAAGGCTGGCCGAATTCTCGACCACCACAACCACGAACTTGGCCTCTGCAGTACCATAATCAACACCTGGTTCGGTAGCTCCTCGCTCATGGCTCTGTTACCACACACACTCACACTCACACTCACACGTACGCACGCAATGGCCCAGAGAAGTTTGAGTTGGATCAGCTCGGTCGAGGAAAAGGACATGTCGACCGAAGAGTGCGGAGACAGGAGGCCACCGCATATCGAGAGCCATCACCAAGTCACCTCTAGTCACCTCTAGACTATGTGACAAAGAACAACTCATGTTTCTGGCCTCACATTGTCTCGCCCTATCCCGGATCTCCTCTCCATCAATTGAAGGAAGCATGGCTAGCCAGCCTATGGCCGAAACGATCATAAGACATGCGGTCTTTGATATCACACTAACGCCACGCATTAGACCGTATCGCAGTGCATTTGCATTACAGCTCGCTGCTTGCTTCTGCTGCTGTCCCCTGATATGGCCTCATCAACGCGACCCCAGCTCTCCCCCCTCCCTCTGCATCACACAGGCCTTGCCTCAGGCCCTATATGCACATGTACCGTGGACCCGACGTTGTGACGACTTTGAAAAAGGTACCTCACACGTACATCCGTCGACTCCGAGCCTCCATACTTTTCCATGAAGATCAAGAACCAATTCGGGATTTGATCAGGACAGAAGGATTGACTGTTGCCCCTTCAAGCCCAAAAAATTCCAGATGTTCGGCCTCTCTCTAACCCCTTCCATCCTTGACCATGATCAACTCGGTAGAAAAAATTGTCGTTTGATAGTGATTGACCACTGCCGAATGAGGGACGATGACCCACCACTCTAGCAACAATGAATGTTGTTCCCCCTGGCTTCAGTTTCCTTCACCCTCATAGGACGAACCCCCGCCTCATATTAGCCAGCACTCGCTCCGCTATCGTCTTCCAAGCCTCCCGCACCCAGTCGACCAATGAGCCAGATAAACGTCTTACTTGGTGGGAGCAATTGGGAAGAGTAATTGGTGAGGCTGCACACACCTTATTTTTCTCACATGGCAATACACACCGCTGATAGGTCAAGCGGAAAAGAAGAAGCAACCCCCGCCTTCTCGCAGACAGTATTTGGCACATGATTTAAGGTGTCCCAAACGTCAGGACACTACATCTTAAATTCTGTTTGGGACGTCTTCTCTAAAAGAGACGTCTCTTCACAATGCCAAAGTGAGGCTTTGCGAAACCCTCGTCACGGAAACGTAACCTTTCGGATTCTTTTTTGGTTTTTGGAGCTTCGGAGAATTATCCTCGCTTGGGCCAGAAAAGGGGCCTTGTTTACCAACGCTATCACCTATCGGTTCGTGAGAAGGGGCCGGACAGTTTTGTAAACATCGCCTCCCCGGCCAAGTTCTTGATCCCCAACATATCAGCTCTCTTGCATCAGGCAATCGTCGACGTAGGCTCTCTCGCCAAAAAGATCCCCAACCACCTCATCTCTCGTGTGCCAAAAAAGAAAAAAACGCCCATCGATCAGCTCAAGTCCGTCATTGCTAAATCCCTGATCCAAGTCAGCTTCCACTTTAGGACAGAAGCAGGCTCCGCCTCAAGCTGCAAGCTGCCATCTTCTAGCATCTTCAATTAGCTCATAATCTTGGTGTGACTATTGATGCAGCTTTGCATAGCCTTTGCCACCGTGAAAACTTGCCTTAGCAATGGTCAGCAAACTTGGGTCATGACATGGAGCAATAAGAGAACAGGAAATGGATCAGCAGCATGAAAAGCCACTCCAGATAATATGAAATAGAAGCCTTAGCAACCATCAATGCCGGCAGAATTTGTCTTTGGCCTTAGACTCCTATGCAGGCTCAAATAACTTGAGGAATGTGACAGAAAGTAAATATATGATGAAAAGAAGCCGTGCCATTCGAATCCAGACTGCATGGCAGCCGGATCTTAACATCCTTCGAATAAGACTCGAGATAGAAAGAGCCATAGTGAGCTCGCCACGTCAGTACGACCCCCATTGGGAAGTGTGAATCCAACATTTTAGCGAACAGGAAAGCGGCCTTGAATTGTAATAGAAACCTGCCCGAGTGGCGAGAAGACGCAGAGATCTGCAGAAGCCCTATCTTTCTCGTTGCTTCCACATGCATAGTGATGAAGAGCGGTTGATCTTGCCTCACGGCATCACTGACAACGCATCATAACCATCCTGGCCAGCCATCCAGCAAGGGAGAAGAGGAGGCTATTTCGGATGTAGGCTGAACCACTCCTCACAAAAGGTATGCGGGTTCTGCTGGCTGCATAAGACAGATCCGTTTTTCCACGGTTGCTAGCAGTCTGCTGACTTTAAGGCAATGCCCAAGGATATGGCCAAGGCATAATCCAATATCGAGGAGCTTTCCAAAGGATTCTGGCATGTCAATGGACCGCCACCAACGTGTGATAACTCGCGGCCCGAAAGGATGAGTGCCTCGAACCGATTAATATAGCAAATATAGGAGTTGCCAAAAAAAACAAGACAATCCATGCTGCATGAGGCTTCTCAGCAATCCCGCAGCTTGAGAATAACATGAGAGCGGCTGAATATCCATTCGATCCGGTTGGGTAACAGCTTTGGAAGTGAGGGATTTGTTTGGTAATGCTGGATATTGATCCTCAAACACAAGAAACTATGGTCTTGGTCAAGGCCATGGATAGTCCCGTGTCCATCAACAAACGGGAAGCCCCGCAGGAGCTTCATCTCATTGACCAGTAATCAAGCTGGTCAACTTTGTCGGCCATGGAGTCTATGGATCAAGAGGCCATAACGTGATTGAAAAACATTGCAATTGACACATGCCGACAGCATACACCAGCTCGACCAATATGCAAGAGTACCCGGTATGTGCGGGCAGTTGACCATCTTGAGCTTTCATCCTATCGATATGAAAATTTATTTGCCTCGATAGGGCCGGATCATCCAAGTGGAGGCCAGCACAAGTGGCAACGGACCAGCTTTGCGGTTTATGCAGGGTTGTGATACGAATTGGCTGTGTTCCATAGGAAAGGCGATAGCTTTTCCTGTATGGGGGCCTGGGGTGACAAACGGCACAACTTGCAGAAATGCGTTGTCTGTTGGCTTGAACGTGAAGGCGGGCGGGGGGAGACCGCAAGATGAACAGACGAGGTGATGTCCGCCAGGCTCAACGCAATAATCGACGCGGAGTTTGTTTCCCACATCCCAGCCGTTCATGGAAAAGGAGATGTATAAAGAGCCCCCCTCAGAACCACATATTCGAATCTGTATCAGCATCAATCAGCAAACACTCTTCAGACCCAAACATTTAGGATACTTGGCCATTTCCTCAAACATCTGCCCAACACCATACAATCAAACTCCAACCTTCTTCATCTTGAGCACCTTGCTCCAACTCAAAGGCATCCCTTCAAGTCCAAATATCGAACCACAGCCAGTAAGTTTTGAAGTCCCAAGTCCATATCGGTTTCAGGTGTGGTCGAAGAAGAGCCCGACTGACGAAAGCACAGACCTTCGCGAAAATGTGCTTCTACGACCAATACCGAATGACCTGCAACTGCCACAAGTGGGGTCACTTCCGCCAACACTGCTCCAAGGAGTATCGAACCGGCGAAACTTGCGGAATGAAACTCATCATGAACACTTTGTCCAAGTCGGAAAAGTGTAAAATTTGCACCAAGATCGACACAAAGGAAGGTCGTGTTCGGAAAGAGCAGGACCGGATCAATCGATGGGTGAAGGAAGAACAACGAGGGCATCAGCGAGGCGCCTCAATCGAGGCCTCCCAAGACACAATCGAGAAGCTGTATCGTGAGATCGACGAGCTCAAGTACCAGAAGAACCAGAACCTGGCCTCGACGAGGTAAATCTTGGTACAGATTGGTGGCTTGACGGGCATGGACAGGGCGTTGTTTTGTTTTGAGAAATTTCGTTGGTTCACGGGTTTCCTTTGATCGTTTGGAGGAAATATGGATCTGGTTATTGACGACGGCGCTGGAAATGGTTCGGGGGCATGGAATGTAATTGTTCTCTGAGGTAGCAGTAGTGTGTAACGATGAAACGGCCCCAATAGCTTTCTTTGTAACCTGAGGACCCAAGTGACATCGTATCCTTTTCTCCATCCAGTGAAGACCATGTCTACGAGTTCGGGAATTGACGTCGAGGATTTCCGGGCGCTTAGAGGTCTGGCCAGCGGCTGGACGCGGACATCGAGGCGAGCAAGAGTCCAAAGTTCATGGCGAGGAGCAGATTGACATATAGATCGGGATGCTATTATCGAGAGGTGAGGTTATGTTGTGCAGGTGGCGAGGGGAGAACGGGGGATATGGGGTTGAATTGATGTTTGTTGACGTCGTGAATTAAGCGCCCGAAGCTGCACCACATTAGCCAGAGCCATGACGAAGACTACGCGGTAGATTGCAGCACTGGCATGACTTCACCCTCACATCGTGAAAAATGAAAGGAAATGAAAAGAAGAGAAGAACAGTATTGAGGGAGACACCCAGGTCTTTATGAGACGAGTCTGCAGACTAAAAAAAGTGAAATTTTGCGAACGTGGCTAACCCTCAATGGAACATCTGTTGCAGGCGGACTGCAGAGCAGGAGGGTAATTTGATAGGCTCTGTCCAACGACCCAGCAGCCAGTAAACAAGCGCTTTTGACAAAGGAAATGCTTGAATGATACAACGCATAGTCAAATTACGCTTGCTGGTCCAGTCAAATCCCAATAACCTCCTGTCCCATCCTCAGATCGCATACAGATTGCATCGAAAGCAGGCCAAATATCATGGTATTGCAACAACCCAGCGCCTCAACGCCGTGCAACACCAAACAAAGGGTATTGTTGGGCATCGTGGCTGCCAACCATGTCTATTCCATGGCCGAATCTGCATTTTCGAAGCCTCCAAGAAGGGGGCCTATGCCATCTGATTTGACGGGCTTGTAACTCTTCATTTCCTCCACATCCTCCTCCTCCGACAACCAGCCATCGGACACGTTAGGTGTGTTCTCTACGGAGAGCGGCTTGGCCCGGATCGATTGGTCCTCTGAGGACATCTTCGCGAGAACGTCCTGGTAACGGAGGACCTTCGCGTTTTGGGCGGGAAAGACGGAGGACGCGGCGGTTTGACCATTCGGTGGTACCATAGCAAATATATCGACGAGATGGCTACAGGAAACAAGTCAGTATGATGACAGATCCACGGATAGATATAATAATGAGGGTGTGCGAAATGACACGCAATCAATAGAGTATTGCGGACAGATCGGGATAGATGGGCTCGTAATGAATGGTTCAGAGTCTTCAAAATGCGTACTTTGATGTTTGTGCTACGACCTTCTGCAAGGCCTCTGTCTCCCTCTGAACTTCTTGTGGATCTGCTTGGGTGGTTCCAGCGTGCTGGTCGGCGAAGCTGCCATAGTGGTGCCCATGGGGGTCATCGAAGAGTAATCGCGAGCTCTCGTCCTGTGGGAAAAGAGCGTCAGCATGAGTTCCTCTCGCTCTGCCAAGTGCATCTCCGTCGGGATGGACCTCGCCCTCGCAGATCGGAGTCGTCCAGGTCACTTACCTCGTCGGAAATCTCTCTATCTCTTTCATGGCCTCGTCCAAGACAGGAGGCGCAAATACCCATGATGGCAGATGGGGTTGTAAATGAGGGAAACCTTTGCCAAACGGGTTGCAATTAAAATCGACTCCCACACTCCCGCGTCCAGCGTATCCCTTTCAAGTTGTCGTCATGGAGATAGAAATGAGAATGTTCTTTAAAAAAGTGAAGCAAGGCGGTGGCTCAGAGCAACTCGGGGCGAGAGCGAAGGGGGGTGAAGATGAACGACAATAATTTGATAGAAAGCCCAGCGCATTGGCCCCTCCAAGTACCTGCCTGCAGGCTCAGGCTGAAGCTAGGAAGCTAGGCTAGGCTAACCTTGACGCCAAGCTCATTCCTCAGTCGGTGACTTCCCCCCCTAAAACCTCGTCACTCTTCAATCCCTTTTGTATAGCTTCATCATTTCCGCATTAGGAAATCCAGTCGCCCTGGTACTATGCATCGTGTACCCCGCCCTGATGTGATTGGTTGGATGTCGCTACACAACCTCATCAATCAAGAATCCCGAGTGCGGCGATTGTATCCCAGACTAACCTGGAAATGAACATGGTCAAAATCTTTTATCACTTGCCTATCCCGATCCGCAGTATATCCCTAGCTAACACCCCGAGTTTCCAGAGCTTCAAGATATGCTATATCACGTGGACAAACTGTTCCAATTGTACTTTCCCATGTTTCAATGAACCCTTGCGTTTGGCTGCATCCCTCGGCTATGGCTTGTGAAGTCTCATTTTCGTTCCCTTAGACACTCTAATAGATATCCCTTTTCCATCTGCAAGGTTACAATTATTGCCAGTTTTGATTCAATATATATCTCCCCTCAAACGTTCCATTCCCTCGGATCCATCATGTATGGTTATAAGCTCCCAAAGTTCCGTTATTTCTCTTCATCCTACAATACCACCAATTTTTCACCAGTCATTCGCTTCTCACCAACCTTTTCAGTTTTATTTTCACAATACGATCATTTGAATTCTTCTATCCCTCGCCCTACTCGCAGCTCAAGAAAAAATTATGCCTCCAAACTTCAGACTCGCCGTTGCGGCAGCCATAATTGCATTTTGTGCTCCAGCAGCAAAAGCCACTGATTGCACAGCAACAGCAACAGTTACAATTTTCTCCACCTTTACTGCTTGCGCAAACTCTACCCAGATTTCCACCACGGCCTCGGTTAGCTCTTTGGCGAGCTCACCTGTGAGCTTTAATTTGACAACTTCTGGGCCCATCAAACCTAGCAAGAGCAGGCATCATCCACACCATGGACACCATCCACACGATGAACCCAGCACCACCTTCCCAACCATTTCAATCAATACCACCTCACTTTCCACATTCCCACCGAGTACATCGACTACGCCAGTTACACCACTCACAACTACACCCTTGGATTGCCAACCCGACAATTGTCTCCGTCACTTTGAGCGTTTTTCCACTGACCTCTCGCCATTCTGTGCTACTTACACCACCTCTGTCTCAACAGCCACAAACTTTCCCTCTATAATCGAGAACTGCGATTCAAACACCTCGCGGGTCTCCTCCGCCTGTTCTTGTATAAACACTGCAACTACACCATCTCCAACCCCCTCTTCAGCCAGCACCTTCCTGAACTCTACCACCACTACCTCACAATTCTCGAGTATTTCTCTGAACTCCACAACAACCTCTTCTCAGTTTACGGAAACTTCTACCCTTCCATCAGTGTCAACCCCCACCACGTCAACCTCTCCACAAACAACCTCCATTCCACCGACCACTTCATTAGATTGTCAGCCAGACAATTGCCTTCGGCATTTCGATGGTCACTCCACTGAGCTCGCCCCATTCTGCGCAACTTACACGACCTCACCATCAACCGCCACAGTATTCCCCTCCAACATCGTAAATTGTGACAATTCTGCTCAAGTCTCCTCGGCATGCTCATGCATCAATACCAGTATTCCAGGGGCAATCGGCTACACTCCCGCTCCAACGAGCACCCCAACCACGTCGCTTGGTTCCACGTTAGTCGGAAACACAGGAATCGCAACATCAATGCCAACTTCTGCTTCAGTATGTGGGGTTACAGTGGTCTTTGAGACTCGAACAGAAGTTAAAACTGTATTCACAACTGTGGGAGTGAGCGGTGTGGGAAGTACGAGCGAGAGTTCTGTACAGAGTACCTCTGAAGGTACTTCTTTGTCTACCTCATCTTCTGCCTCGTCCACCTCGTCTCTCATCTCTTCCGTGGCATCCTCTGCCTCGTTCTCTTCTACTTTGACTGCTGACCCTGTCACTGCTTCTGAAGGATGGTCCGAAGGATGGAAAGGTCGAAAGGGACCAGGGGGTAGAAACTATGGTCCATGGGGTCGCATCAACTGGGATAACTAGGAAAAGAGTGAAAGTACTTTTTTTCTACAGTTCAAGCTTGGAATCAGGGATGAGTGACGAGTATTTTCTCAGATCAGTGCTGGGAAAGAAGTAAAGTAAATCGTTCTGGGGTTTTTTTTCTTTCCGTCTGTATTCCTTTACTTGGCTTTTTCTGTGTTTTTTTGGGATCTGATTTTCAAGAGGGTGGTTGCAAGTTTATATATACATAGGGAATTTGGGGAATATTCTGTTTAAACTTACCTTCTTTGTTCGGTTCTTTTGAGACAAATAGTGACTCTTTTAAAACTATAGTTAGGTCGACGATAGTCAACTCGATTGCCCCACTAGTCGAGTCCCGTTCATTGTTCAGCGTTCACCTAATAAGATCCAACGAGTGTTATTGTCCTCAAACTCTCGGATAATCAACTTGATTATTTGAAAACACGTCCGATGTTAAGTGAATTGAATCTCGAGTATCTTAAATAGTTCATGTAAGATGTATGTTTTAATTTAACTATTCTAAACTGTTGCAATAAGATCTTTAGGTGAGTGCATGCTGATTCCTGAATGAGGAAAGGAATCGTTACGTACCCTTAATACAAGAGGAATCCTATAATGCTTGTTCATAACGCTTGTCCCTTTCACTTCTCCTATCGAAAAGTTGTATCTCTCTTCTGCCATTTGAAAAGTGAGAAACTGTTATAACGGAATCTCAAATTTCACGCAGTACGAGCTTTGCTCAATGCAAAAGTAAATAGGTGACTACTCAGCCCTGGACTGTTATTTAGCAACCTGATTTATAGTAATGTTCATGTCTCAAGATATGTTCTACATTGGCTCGTATAAAACCGTCAACAAACGTCAACCGGGCACTTTTTGATTAAGATTTGCTCTTCTTAATGAGAACATCGATCGCCAGGCACGTCTGATCGATAAAAACTGTTTGTACTGGAATGGCACCATGATGAGAGACACTGAATAATTTTCAACTTATTCTTGGCTATCCATCAAAGACCGATCGCCTGTTCTTGGCAGCTTGACGCGCACCGATTACTACTATGTCCCACCAACCACGGTTGGTTTCTGCCTTCGGGTACTGGACGGGATACGAAAGAACGACAAGAAAAACAAGAGTAAAACACTCATCACTCGATATGAAAGTTTGTTTGGTTACTTGTTCGGTGTGTCCCATGAGAAAGCAAAAGAGTTGCTTGCACTTCAGGCGGCAGAACCCAAGTACGAGGCTGCAATGATGCTCAACGACCATTTGCATCTTGCTAACAAGCTGCTAGATTGGAACCTGGAGTATTCCGAGGCTTTCAAGAATTGGTTGTCCAAGTTGGAAGGTGTGCAACACGATACCAACCGCGCTCATATGAATAGCACAGCGAAGGACAACGTGTTAAAAGCTGCAGATTACGCAGTAAAAATTTACGTGGACACCTTCAGATACCTAAGTAATTACTAACAACGCCTGGAGAACCTCCACCCCCCCCCCGTATCGTAAGAAGAATAACGCAGAACAAAAAGGGCAGAGGAGAAAAGAGAACTACTTGAGACAACCTTGGGAGTCAATACGGAATGGCTGTCACCAGGCGACGACCGGTGTTTCAAGCTGGTTTTGAACTAAGAGTAATGGGCAGAGAAGTTGGCTTTGGACCAAAAGGAAAGGGAGGATTGGCAGAGCAGAAAAACAAGGCGCTTGTGAAATTACAGGGGCCCAAACGCGTAAACGCCTGGAAATAGAGTGTACTTGAGAAGGTAGGAAAGGGAAATCCTAGATTATAAATCCAAACACTAGCTGTGGTCATCTCAAATTCTCATGTAAAGTAAAACCTGCGAAATCCAACAAACTCTCAACTCTAGAATACCCCTGCCATAGGTATAGAATGGAATTAGACTTACAAAGTAATTTTTTTTCGCGATTTTGAATTGAACTGTGGCAAGGAAGTTAATGGTAATTATAAGAACAAGTATAAGGAAGAAAGATAGAGTTAGGTTCTACTCTTATCTTTCTAAACTATTTCTTGCCCTCGTTCAATTCTACAACTAAGCCATATTTGTGCAAAAGGGTTATTCTAGATGTCCTGGAACAATTTACTTTATTGAACAGAGTAGCGTAGAAAATCTGGGAAGAAGAGTTTTATTAGTTAACTAATCTTATCTTAGGTCATGGGTCTTAACACAATTACTCTACCTTTCTTGCAAACTCTTGTTATTTCAACCAGTTTACGCGTAGAGGAATTGTCGCCATTACGCTTTCACCCGGTCGCTTGATTTCTATCTATAATTGTATAAACTGAAGACTCCTTCGCTGAAAAACCCAACGAAATTTACGCGCGCGCTTAGCGAAATACACCCAATATTGTACCAACCGCCTTTTCGTGCAATAGAAAAATCAGTTACGTATGCCTGCGCCTTCCAGTGGCACTCCAACTGGACTTAGAACGAGACCGGATAAAGCATACTAGAAAGAGGTTCGAAATCATGTCTCTTCAGTTCAAGAAAAGGGTCGCGAGTGACCCAAAGAAAGTGAGTAAGCTAGAACAACAATTGGGGGCCAAAAATGAAAGGGGAATAAGCTGTCGGATAGCAAGTAACCTGGCAATTGACGAGTAAGCTAGCACCGCATTTGGGGGCCAAAAATAGTCAAGAACACGCCAACAAATATCGAACAGTAAGCTTTTTAGCCTTGAACGATTATATATTCAAAGCAATTAAAAACAAAACTCTCTATGAAGCTATCTTCAATATAACAGTGAAAGGAAAACCCAGCCGCGTGGGGAAGTGGGTAGGAAGCGTGACCAGCGCTCCCTCGATATTAACACAAATCAATCGCCATGCAAACCATGCATCTAAAGCCCATCTCTTTATGCATATGATGTTCCTGTCCCAGTACTCCATTCGCAACACCCCAATGCAACACCTGGCTAATGCATCGCAAGCAACGCCGTGTTAGGATGACTGTGCTGTATCTCTTCCCAGTTCCTAAACCCGCACTCTATGCCCCATACCTTCCATAAACTCCAACCAAAAGCCCATCAAATAACATCACTCCCTAAACTACCCGAACTCCAACACTTGCATCCCTCAAAAAACCCCTTAACATGTTTTTTCCCATTCTTCGCCTTTTTCTCTACGCCCCTCTTCCACCTCCGAAGCCTAGCTCGATTTCCCTTCTCAACATACAAATCTCCAACCTCAAACATATCCTCCCCATCCGTCTCCTCGGAATCATACACCGTCGCGGGTGCAGATGATTCGCCCCTCCTGGCATCTAATAAGGCAGCGTGACTGGTTTTGAAATACCAATCCAAGGAATCTGTGAATGGATGACGGTTGGGTAATGGTTTGGTCGCTTGTTCGATTTCTCTGACTGTGGATTTTTCGTTGATGGGGCTTGATGGAGAGCTTGGGGTGCTGGGGACTTCTGGTTCGACTTCGCCGAAGAGTAGAGAGCGTTTTTCGACTTCTTGTTGTGGTGGTGTGGGTTTTGAGAACGCTTTTTTAGTTTTCTGTTTTGCTTCGCGAAATTTGTTCCTCATCTTGATACCAAACGATGGCCTTTGGTGAGTTTTGATGTTCTTAGCCTCAAGCTTCCTGTCTGCTTTGGTTGCAGGAAGATCGAAATCAACAAAAGAAGCCAATTCAGACAAAAAAGGGCGAATACTATAACGTTCAACCGCCCAAATCAAAGCCTCCTCTCTCTGAAGGACTTCCATCTCCTTGCCTTGAAATGCCATCGCAAATCTGGTGTCAATTTCCCAACCTCTTCGTTCAAGGAAGAGCAGGAATTGAGGGCCAGGTTGGGTAAGTCGAAGAGATTGCTTCATCGCGGTTCTTGGACCAAAGTCAAGAGTTTGGAGGGTGTTGACAGACCCTTCACGATCCCACATTCCTTCTTCGGCGAGGAGGACTGAGGGGTGGGTTGGGACAAGCCATAGATTTCCGGATGAATCTTCGGCGCTGAAGGTTGCTTGGAGGAGGGAAGCGGCATGGGAATGATGGGTCTGAATTTGGGTTGCGATGATGGAGGAAGCGTGGGCATTGAAGAATCCTTGGAGGTGATGCGAGGTTTGGATGAGTGATGGATATGTGGCGGTTGGGAGGTAAGAGATGATGTGGAAAAGTAATTCCGTAGGGAGGGTGTATAGTAAGGGTGTTGATTTGACAACTTTGCATGTAGATGTTACCGAGTCGGAACCATCCAAAGCATGGATTGGACGGGAAGGCTTGGTGGGCGTTGGAGGCGGGGTAGGAAGATCATTATATGAAGTAGAGGGTGGTGAAGTAGGAAGAACTGATGTCCCAGGAGTAGTGACTATGCTTGAGGTGCAAGATGAAGAAGAAGCCGACATCTTTTTTGGTCGTACCGAAACAGTTCGAGATGAGATTTTTGGAAATCTGGGAATTGAAGAAATATCAGCGAGGCTCTTAAGTTGCAATACAACGACCCGGGGTGACGATAAGAACAACTCGTCATGAGGTCAAACTCGGAATGTGATTCCGAGTAAGTGACGGCTGACGTGGGATGTCGTGTCGTGCAAACTTAACGTACCTCACAACTCTCGAAGGTTGACAACAAAATTCACTCATTTCGACCGTTTGAAATCCCAATATAAAACAAAGTAGTCGAAATTGAAATGTTTCCTCTCTCATCTGAACCTTTCTTGAGTACGAAAACAAGGGAGGGGATATAATAAAACAAAGTGGTTGGTGGGGGATATAAAAGGTCAGACTATCACAAGAAACTCAAATGAACTCTTTTTTGAACATGAAATAAATTCCAAGAGAAGAACAGCTAAATAAGAAGCAAGAAAATGAACATAAACAGCCAGCCCCTTTGCCCAAAGTATGACTCTTACTCCAGGTCGCGCAAAATTAAATGTGACTTTACGGGATTGGTGGGTGGTGGCTGAGAGTCTTGTTTGCACCGCGTAGGATGTTTCAACGCGTTAATCGCGTTTCTGGCCCCACCCAGCTTCGCGTGTTTAACGTGTTGGATAGACAACCAAAGGAAAACAGACGCGATACTTCGCGCGGGCACGAGACAAACGCTTGTTTAGTCTCGAGAGCTCGTTGGTAGGGGGATAAAATGACGCTAGGATAAAGCAGAAGCTATATATTGTAGAAATAATGAAATTGAGCCTCCATTGTGAAGTTGGAGGGGAAAACAACTCGGAATTTAAGAAGCAATATGAGAAGTAGGATTTGAGCTTCCAAAGGCGGTGGGGGCGGCAGAATAATTTCAGAGCCTCGCTCCAATAGCTTCCCCTCTGGTTACTCTCTTGTTCTTAATTCCTCCCTCAACACCATGAAATGACACGATGCCCCCAAAAACGAACATGGCGGCTCCTCCCAATTTAAACAAAGGCCAAAAGCGCAAACAACCTCCTCAATCCTCTTCCGCACCCAACCAGAAGCCCCCAAAAGGCCGTGATCCAAAGCGCGCCAAAATATACGATGCGCGAACACCCATAGCACAAAACGCAGATGCCGCACTGAAAAATGGCGAATTGGACCTGCAAGCCTTCCTCAAAGCCCGCGAATTCGAGATCAAAGCATTGGAAGATGGCAAGCAGAAATCCAAAAGCAATCTCACCACCAGAGCCTTCCAACAAGTCCCGAGGGACATGCGAAGACGAACTGCGAGTCACAATGTTAAAAGAGTTCCGAAACGATTGTTGAAGCGGGCAAAGAAGGAGATGAAAGACGATAATACGCCGACGGTCAATCCGAGTAAACGAAAGCCTGGAACTACGAGGGGCAGATTACGAGCCGAAACTGCAAATCGATTGGGGATATTGGCAGCGAAGAAGCGAGCACAACGGGCAAAGGAGGGAGATGCTGCCACTGTAGTGGAAACGAGGGCGGCACGTCCGAAGATACGGAAGAACGTGTTGAACGATCCCCCAAAACCTATACCGAAATTCAGGAAAAGGCAGATTCATAAAACATGGCTACCTACGCACATGTGGCATGCGAAGAGGGCAAGAATGACCGAGCCTAAGAAGCCATTGTGGAGATTTGCTATACCGACTACATCGACGGAGAAATCCTATCGACCAACACATCGGGCTTCTGGTGCTAGAGGAGCTGTCGCCTGGGATATGAGTTATATGAGCACCATACGCCTAGAAGGGTTTTATGAATGCATTCAAAAGCTTCTGAAGGATGTAGGTCTAAATGAGCAAGCTTTGTGGAAAGAAAATGGAGAGACATGGAGATATGGCAAAAGGGCCTGGTCCGGTTGGTTGTCAAAGAAAATCGATGACAAACGTATTCCAATCGGGCCCTCGACAGTCGTGTGGTGTTTTTCAGATTCAGATCCCAAAAATGAAGAATTTTCAGCTCTTGAAGAGAGAACGTTGCGGCAGGTCTTTGTGAGAGTCCACCCCTCAATCTTTCTTGAAACGTGGGAAGAGCTTCGTCGTCTGTCTAAACGCCAGCGACCCTACGTACTTATCGAGGATTTGAGATTTGAAATCGGAAGCATCGATATTACGGGTCCCGGCTCCACTGAGACCCTGTTGGGTATTCTCCATCCATATAATGGATCTACCGATAGTTCGGAAGAGCATGGAAAGGAATTCAAATCTCTTGCAGGACTAACCAATCCTGGATCGTTACCTGCAAACGCGGTTTTGGCATTCTCCATCATGGATCCACGACTACGGTACCCATCTAGAAGGGTTGCATTACCAAATATTGATGACGAGGAAGCGAATTTGGCCTTTTTGGAAACATTAGCGAGCTGGCCGGTCGACTCATCAAAGCCATCAACCGCTCTTTTCAATAGAAACTCCCGATTCAAAGCAACTCGTCTTCCAGCACAAAAATCCATCAACCGCCGCAAAGGCAAAGAACCCCCAGGAGCGTATCCTACTATTCTTCCCACCGATCCAGCAATACCAATCATGTTACTTGCATCTCGTTCGAACTCAGCACAAGCACAAGGGACTTGGACACTTCTAGCACCATGGAAATGCATACTACCTCTTTGGTACGGCTTAGTCCACCACCCTCTAACATCCGGTGCAAATCCACGATTTGGAGGACTAGATGAACTTAGACAAGTACATTTTGAACATGGCAAACCTTGGTTTCCAGCCGATTATCTTGGTACAACTGCTGGTTTTGCGTGGGAAGTTGAGCAGAGAGAAATACGAAAAGAAAAATGGGCTCGTAGACCGAAAGGCAAGAGAGTTGAATGGGACTCTCTCGATCTCGGCGCTGGACGAAAAGGAGAAATTGGTCGAGGCTGGGCTTGTGATTTCGAGAGATTAATCGGTGTTATATCCTTTCCTGAGAGTACTGAGAATACAACTCAAAGTATGACCCAGGATACGACGGATGCTATGGAAATGGATAAACCCGAGAATAATGAAAGGAAGAAAAAGGAGTTGGAGCGTCCAATCCAACATATCACCCGCCAAGAATTCTCAACTCTCCTTTCATCGCCGGATGTTGAGCTACCGCCAGTATCCCACGTCGCAACTATACATATAAAACTCATCACCCGCGGCATCGCCTCACCCTGTGCTCGAATCTACCGTCTCCCCCCTCCCTCCTCCCCACGCGATACAACTCAATCCACAAATCCCCCAACAACCCGCGAATCATGGCTAGCTACCCTCCCTCCACCACCAGCTTCTAAAAAGACACCAAATCCAAAATCCGCCAGGCCACAAAGAATACCACTTAACGCGCCCGTCCCTTTACGAACGAGATTACTAGCTCAATCACTTCTTCAAGATCCACCATTAAGCTATCCGGGTGAGAAGGAGGAAGAAAATCCCCTTGTTCCGGATGAAGATAATTTAATAGGTTTCGTTACCACGGGAGAATTCAGTCTTGTGGAGGGGAAGGGGGTGGCTATTGGGAGTGTGTGTGTTAGAAGAGTTGTTGAGGGGGTTAGAATGGAGAGGAAGGGAAAGGGGAAGGGGGGGAATTTGTGTATTGTTAGGAATGCTGGGGAGAGTATTGGGAGATTGGCTTGGTGGGAGGTTGTGTAGGTTGGGGCGGGGGATGTTGTAGAATATGTGGCTTGGGTATGAGTTACCTGCAGTCAGGTCAATATTTTTCTCTCCCTTATCTTTGAAATCTCGAATTTAAGAAGCGAGTAGTACCCGGGTCACGGGAATTGTCTTTTGGTCCCCAAACTTGCTACTAGCCTCCCTAATAAAAGCGGCAGTAATTGGGTACCTCGTTCTTGTTCTCGTTGTTCTAACCTTTAGGGCAATTCAAGGTAATTACCTCAAATATTTAGGATAATCGAACTTCGTTAATATTCTGAATTGTTTAAAGTATCTCGGGTAATTACTTTGACTTGCTCTAGGTAGATTGTTCAGACAATGAACTAGGTACGCAGGTACGAGCCTGATATTTACTACCGCTTTTGATGTCCATCGTAAGACTAGCAAAAAACTTAATAGGCAGTAGATACTTACCTGGATTTCAAATAGCCAGCTCGATTTAAATGACACGTATACATAAAAGGACTTACGACGATACAATATTCTTTGAAAAAAGAGCTTAATTTCTTATCGTCTGATATTTTGTTATTAGATTTCATTACTCTAGCTATTTAGTAAAATGTAAATTAATAAAGTAACTTACTGCAATTGTTGAAAGGAGAGAAAAAGTACCTAGCTACTGCTACTTTCACTGTGTAGCTTACGCAATATTTGACAGCCTATTCGTGATACACTTTTTGGCTCCTAAAGTGGATCATTGGCTTACTGACACTCTTTGAGTTCAGGTATCACAAAAGAGTCAAGAAGGTATCACTTGGGTTATCTCGCACAGCAATGAAGTGAACATACCATTTGATTTTGTGAGACATGGTGCTATGTAAATTTACGGCATACTTTCCATCAAGTACAGAGTTCCAGGCCCTCGGGTCATTTCCTTATGTATGTGCCCAAATCAGGCGCAGTTTGCTGGGGCACTGCAGGGCGTAGCCGATGAAGGTCTAGAACATCAAAATACGGTCCATACGAGAATTGACGGCAAAGCCGCCAACGATTGCGGGTTTTTGTTGCAAGTCGCACCGCTGATCTTTGAAGAACTGGGCATATTCATGATCTTCTAGACCCTCCAGAACTGGGATGAAAAGAGAGGGGCGTGTTGCAGATGCCTTCTTTGGAAATCCATACCGCTTCCTCCCATTTCCTGAGACGTCAGCTGCCCTCCTTGTTGTCCAAACGACACTCGTTCTTTTCTTTCATTTAAGGGAATGTTGCTGTGCTGAATATTATTGTAGCCTTGACTTGAAGTGGCATTTGAACACCCTTTGACGAAGCTTCTCGATGCCAAATGAGCTCTGTTGAAACGATAAAACCAGTAGGCCAACCGTAGCAGGCTATCTTACGGTCCATGATTTGCGGCCGATTCAGCTCACTGCATCTACTTCTAGCTTCTTGGCTTCCTCTTCTGCCAATGTTTTCGTGCGCAACGGTCGTCTCTTCTGTCGATTCCCAAGAGGATACCTCTTTGCGCTCCCACAAACATTGCATTGCCGGACCAGAACATCCGCCCATGGTTTCTTGCCTCCTTTGCTTTTGTTTTCGATTTCAGTGGAACAAGTTGATCCTTCCTTCAATACTGTGTTGCATATTTTGCAGATTCCTTGCTTCATCGCTGGGGACATTCGGATTTGGGATTTGGAGGAAACGGATCGAAGGTCGTAGACTAGGCGGCATGCTGCGGCCTGGCAGGTATTCTTGGGGACGCCTTTCGAGTCAACATTGGGGATTGTAGATTGGTCATTTTGGGGGCCAACTTGTGGGGAATGTTGTTGCTGTGATGCTAGGTATGATGCCGCTTGGTAGAGGTATGAGACTCTGCTATGGAGCACTTTGTTGGGTATACTCAAGGCCTTTACTTTAGCCATCGTGTTCGCGGTGGTGGAAACTGTATTGCTCGAGGCGCATTGCGTGAATGGGGATTTTTTGGAGTTGAGTACCAGCTCTGCAGAGCTTCAGATTTCTGGACGCGGGGCAATTGAAGATGATCTGCAACTAGGCTCCATTGGGAGCTAGCAAGAGACCTCCGATTCCCGGACCGAGTGTCCCTGACTGCGCCCTCTCAGTATTGCAGCCTTAGGCATAATATGCACGGACCGCGTTCAGGCAAGAGTCAAAATGCCTTGGGAAGGCGCGACTCTTTCAACTCCAACCTCAACCCTCTTCCATCAACCTCAATCTCACCTTTGGTCGCCAGTCTCGAGGTCCAGCTCTCTACATCTACACTACTCTTTTCTAAAACCACAATCTAATACAGCGCGCCTCGATTGTTGCTGATCCCTCGACTTGCGCCCTCGAACCATCTCGGAGACAGATTCACTTCTGAGCCTCACCATCTCGCCACGAATCTTTTCAACAACCAAATACCCCCAACATCCCTCAACATGTCTGCCGAAGAAGATCTCATCGATTACTCCGATGAGGAGCTACAAACCACTGATGCCGCGGCTGCTGGAGACTCGAATGGTGCAGCAAAGAAGGGTGGCTTAACCGCCGAAGACAATGCCGACAAAAAGGGCAGTTATGTTGGTATCCATGCGACCGGCTTTCGCGACTTTCTTTTGAAGCCGGAGCTTCTACGTGCCATCACCGATTGCGGGTTCGAACATCCTTCGGAGGGTCAGTCATAAAATTTCATCCCCAAGCTCCATGTCCTTCCGCGTCCGTCCATCTCGCAAAGCAAGAAGAAGAAAAGAAGAAAATACTCTGGTCCTCAACATATTACGATCGATCCTGGATGTCTCTTGGGTAGAATTGCAACCCCTGGCGGTGGAGGGGAGGGAGATCTGCGCGAAAGCCGGAGTCTCGAGAAAAGCAATCCGAGTTGAAGGAGAAATTTGTGGAAGATGCGGAAGAAGCACAAAAATTAGTGGTGGAACCAAGAGACTCCAGGATCGGTTCGCGTTCTGTGGTTGAAGCATGTTGTTACCTACGCGTTTTGGTTGACGATACACGCTTTTACAAGCACAAGTCGCATCCCTAATCGATTTTATTTCCTTGGAAGGTGTTGTTATTGTGTGGATGTTATCATGCGAAGATGGACGGACGATCCCTTGCATATCGTTACCTTCTTGGAGAAAAATTAATCTAACTTCGACTCGATTTACTCTACAGTCCAGCAAAACGCCATCCCACAAGCTATGCTTGGAACCGATGTCCTCTGTCAAGCCAAATCTGGTCTCGGTAAGACAGCTGTCTTTGTTCTCACCACACTTCAACAAGTCGACCCAGTCGCTGGGGAGACCTCGGTATTGGTAATGTGTCACACTCGTGAACTCGCATATCAAATCAAGAACGAATATGCCCGTTTCAGCAAGTACCTTCCCGACGTTAAGACTGGTGTGTTTTACGGAGGAACTCCGATCCAGAAGGATGCCGAGATTCTCAAGAACAAGGAGACTCACCCACACATCATCGTCGCTACCCCCGGTCGATTGAACGCCCTTGTACGTGACAAGCATCTACGTCTCGGAAGCTGCAAAGTCTTCGTTCTCGATGAATGCGACAAGATGTTGGAACAAATTGGTAAGCATAACACACGAAACCTCCTTGTTGGATTATGATGTTGACTAGGTTCTAGATATGCGACGTGATGTCCAGGAAATCTTCCGAGCAACCCCAACTCAGAAGCAAGTCATGATGTTCAGCGCCACTCTCTCCCAGGAGGTCCGACCCATCTGCAAGAAGTTCATGCAGAATCCTATGGAGATTTATGTTGACGATGACACCAAACTCACTCTTCACGGTCTTGCACAATACTACATCAAGCTTGATGAGAAGGAGAAGAACCGAAAGCTCAACGAGTTACTTGATGAGCTACAATTCAATCAAGTGATCATTTTCGTTAAGAGCACTCTCAGAGCCACAGAGTTGGATAAGCTTCTCCGAGAGTGTAACTTCCCATCGATCGCCGTGCATTCCGGCGTGAGCCAAGAGGAACGGTATGTTTTAACATTTCCAGTCAAACACAAACTATACTAATTTATGCAACAGTATTAAGCGTTACACTGAATTCAAGGAGTTCAACAAGCGTATTTGCGTTGCCACAGATGTTTTTGGACGTGGTATCGATATCGAACGTATCAACCTCGCCATCAACTACGATCTACCAGCAGATGCCGACTCATACCTCCACCGTGTGGGTCGTGCCGGACGTTTCGGAACCAAGGGTGTCTCGATCTCCTTTGTGAGCAGTGAGGCTGACCAGGATGTCCTGAAGCAAATTGAGAAGCGATTCGAAGCTCAAGTTCCGTAAGTTCTCATCATCCCCATTTATATCATTCAGCAACTAACATGACTCCAGTGAGTACCCAGAGGGAGGCATTGACTCCACCACCTACATGGCAAACTAGATGGTGTTCTTCATTTCTCATTTTTCTTCTGTTATCTGGTCTTGGGTTTTTTTCACAAAAGCACACTCCACTTCACGTCTTCTCTTCACTATTTGATGGGGCCCCTGTTTAAGTTATTTGGTTCAGTCATGCGAAGCTTTTCTAGTTCTTTGCTTGCGGACGCGATGCTGGGAGGTGGGAAAAATGTGATAACGAGGAAATGCAGGCTTTCGTTGACATTGACTCGCAATGAATGGAAGACAATGAATGCAGGCGTGCTGTGGTGGGACAGCGCAATCTCTACTTGAGTGGTAGGAAAATTATGCAATCAAATTGAAAGTCTTCTCAATATACTTGTTTCGTAGCTTCGTGTTATTTGATTTTTTAACTGACTATCGCACTTTCCCTATGGTTTTGAGCCTCGGCAAGTGTTTCTAGCTACCCATACCTACATGCCTGGCGTAATAGACAATAGTATTTAATGTGCCACTTCCCTAGGCACTGATTATTCCGCGTCGTATTGGGAAGCCAGGGGAGAATTATTGGGAAGACCTCAGGGCCCGACTCATGGAGGTACTTCTGGTAGTTCAGAGGTTTATTCGTTGAACGTGAGTCAGCCTTTTTGAAGAGCAAGAGTGTCAAGGTGTCTTCTGATCAACTTTTGCTTTCGAAGATGATCATGCTGTCGATAAAGAGGTGTCTGTATTCAAATTCAAAGGGTTCAAAGTGGTTTCTCGGTTTTACGTCTCGTCTTTCAACACCCACTCTGATTTCCGGATGCCCAAGGTCCCTGCTGATATAGTCTCAGGCCCGTAGAGAGGTACGGCAATTTCGTCAGATCGAGATGTTCTTCAGACGTGGTAATGATTTGAGCTCGGACGTTGATGTAGTAAGGGTCCTATAGGCAAGCTTTGCTCTAAGTACACCCCATGCCCCCCTTACCTTAGGATGCTCGTGACAAGTTAGACTATAGTGCGAGAACATTTAGAAGAATAGAGAGTCAGAGTTTCGCATACTTCTTAAACTTCTTAAACACTATTACGCAATTATCCCAGACTAGTGCGCATACTTAAAGCAGAGGAGCTGTACTCAGGAGCAAGGCTAATGTTTTTTACATGCTCTGAACAGGATGACTTGAAGAGAATATTGCTGATTATTTCCATTTACTGCATGTCTGATTATTATTCATGCGTCAATATTTCCCCAGAGTAGCTTAAACAATCTAATTACATTGAGCGAAGTAGCGTGAAATAGGTAGGAAGAAGAAAGTTTATCAAGCTTAAATCTTTGTCGAAGTTTGGTGTTGGAATCTCGTTACTCTAACTTTCTTGTACAACTTTATTTATTGAGTTGCTATTGGAGTGTGTCACTGCTAGTGAATAGATGATCATGTTTAACGCGGTTATGCAGCCTTCCCCTTGGTAGTCTATATCGGGTTGTGATAAGTCAAAAAATTCTTATGGGTTTAGGTGTCCTAGGGGAATGATGAGGGACTTGAAGACTCTTGTCTTTCCCTGACCCAGTCCGGATTGAGAACCCTACATGATGTCTTCAAATTCAAGGGAGAAGTGAGCATAAGCATCGTGCTAGGAGTATTAAGAGCAATTAATCGTAGAACGAAAGCTAGTAGATACTTCGACACGAAGCTATTGGAAGGAAGAAAACGAAAACGAGTACTTTTTCAGAGCTACTTTTAATTATGGCGGTGATGAAAGTTAGATTGATATATTAGCCTTAAAGCTATACATTAAGAAAGTAGTTTTCTGGTCAAAATATACTTTCGAAAATGATATTGCAGTCGGCACAGTTAAATATTTTACAATTGCTTCCTTTGGGTTTGGAAAGAGTAAACTTCAGTCACCTAATCTTTCTACGATCGTCCTTATCAGTTTTGGATACTTGCTCCTTTTAGCAATGACCGTACAAGGCGGTCTCATTGTCAAGGAAATGCTCCCTCGACGTATCTTGAGAATCCAGGGACGACTGGACTAGACCGCATTAGAGGATAGTTTTGAAATCTCTCCGGCTCTTTCTCTTATAGAACCTAAACAGAACCCGTTGAAGCGTGTATGTAAAGTTGTTCTGAAGGTTTCATTAGTGTAACAAAAAACTGGCCAGCAACTCAATTTAGAGCATGCGAGCTGTTGAAGTATTAGCAGCACTAGTTTAGCCATCCCTAAATTTGGTCGTAGTCTTCCTGGAGAACTAGCTTTGGCTACTGCTCTTCAAAGCTGGGAGTCCCAGCTGGGATTCCAGAAATACCATGATATATAGGAACGTTTACTTTCGAAAAGGGTTTTGCTGTCGTCCATATGCCCCTCACATGGTTCCTGAAGTCATCCTGCCTAGAGGGCATATACGTAAGATGGGGATGCGAGTTAAGGATGCTAAACATTGAGACTAAATGGATCCCAGGGAAACGGAACGAAGTGGTTGATGGATTGTCGAGAACCATATTCCTATCATACGACGGACAAAACATTCCAGAACTGGACGAGTTCGGAACCATCACCACCGAAGGAAACCCGCAATGGGTATGGAAAGACGGAAAGGGCGGGTATAATGAACTAATCAAACGGATGGAAGGAGTGGTGAAGATGGATGACCTTGAGTTGAAAGGTTTCACTTACTGAATAGTTCAAAACTCTTAGCGAGAGTCCTTAAAATGCGATACTGGAATTATAATATTTGCTGTCGAAATTAACGTTACTGCCGGATTAAGCAGGTCTTGCCAGACTTTGAATTACTAGCCAGTTCTCATGTTTCTTCCAATTCCCTGGTCTCTTGATAGCGTGGAATTATTGAATGTCAACGTCCTCCTCCCAGGCGTATCCAAATCAACCAAGACTTGAACCCATGGCCATTGGAACCATGCGCCCCAAATACTTCTGGGAGGAACGATTGATAAACTAATTTGGAGCACTACTCAACAACGGGCCTTGTAAGAACCTTCTTATCGGCCGGTTTAATCTTGTTGCCTTGTCGCTGTCTACCCTAATTTCAACACCTAGACAAGGGAGCTTGAAAAAGTGAGCGATTCTAATCTCATAATACAAAAAAGATACATTAGTTTTGGAAAGAGCGAACAACAAGTTTCAAAATCAGGAAGGAGTACACTTCTTCAACGAAGACAATCGAACCTCTTCTCAACCGACTCCCTAGTAAACCATTAGCAACATGAAATGAAGTAAGAGTCCTTATCATCGTTCCCCCTATATCTATCATAGAAGCTATTTTCCCAAAAGGTCAGGGAGAATTAAGTTACTTTAACTTGAGGTGTACAAGGAACGTTGGCAGTGGGTCTTACATTGGTAGGGCAGGAATGAGAGGGAGAAGTGGACGAGACAAGTGGTATATTTTTGTTGATGGAAAATGGATTGGAATCAATTTCCAGTCGATCGAACGGTACCCCTTCCGAGTACATCGACTTCTTGGTGGATGATATTCTTGAGGACCTGAATTCCGAAAAACCCCGTCCTTTGCTTTTCCAAGCAGATCAAGCTTGCTTTCAGTACGTCTCTCAATTCCAATACTGTGTTTAGCTACAGAAAGTATTTGCTGTCGAAAAGAAGTTCACTGTCGAAACAGACGAACACCCAGCGTAAGAGAAGCCAGTCCATGACGGGGAAAGTAGAAGTAGTATCAATGTATTGCTCGTTGAGAACGATACTCACACCGTTCTATTTCACCGTGATGTTGTTCACTTGAACATGATTGGCTGCCATTCTCGTTGCCTTTTCGACTGTAGGTAAGAGAGACGAGTTTTCCTCCGACTACACCTGCCTTTAGTAAATGTTGTGCGAAAAGGTCTAGGACAACTACATCTATTGTCCAACGAAGTTTAGAAGAATCTGAAACTCGACAGCCCAATTCTTCTAAACGCTCCCGCGCATTGCTTTAGATTGTCTAGGGGTTTCTGAGGCAATAAAGGAGGGGGGTGTGCTCAGAGCAAAGCTTAGAATTCTTACGATCGTTCTCTGGTCCTGGGACTAAAGAATATGGTGGGCGCAGTTCACATCTTCATAGTCTTGTTTCTTGACTGAATGAAATTCTTCTCGGTTGTCTTAACAAATGCTCAAGTATGCCGCTGTATCAAGACAGAAGAATTCTTCAAAAAGCAGAAGTAGGGAAGATAGGAAAGCGGACTGAATGCATGTTGGGCAACTCACTAGAGTTGACTTCAAACTTCGTCAACTGTCAACTGACAAGACCGGAAAAGAGGATGAACAAGTAGAGCTTGAACCAAGGTACCCGTACTTGCGGTATGAATTGAAATGAGAAAGGAGACATGTACAACCCGAAGTGGGGAGAAAAAGATGGTAAATGAGAAAAATCCCATCCCCCATTTCACCATCCCATCCCATCACCACCTTGCCCTTCCACCACTCGTCCCCAAGACGTCATCCCACATCCCAAAAACATGGTAAAGTCCTGCACCAAAAAGGGGGTATCATCAGGCATCACTTCTCACAATGCCGAAAAACAAGGGCCACACCATCACCAATCCCTCAAATCCCTTCAATAGTTCAACGGGGTCCCTGAAATCTCCGAGAAACCAACCAGACGAGTGGATTCGTGGAAAACGAGAGTTTGGTAGCGAGGTACATGATGCACCACATCGGAGAATTCGGTTTATCCACCGACTTCCCCTTCCCCTTCCCCTTCTAACGGTCCAGACTGTGTCGGCGGCGGTTTTTTGAAATTACCCTTGTAGTCGACGCTGGAGTGAATAACTAGATGAGATGAGACGAGGTACATTGGTACTTGAATTTGTTGGTGCATTGGTGTTTACCAAAGTACCATATTACCATATTACCATGGGAGACGTACTAACGTAGGTATGGACGTTGAGACGAACATCGGATGCCGTTCCTGCCGGTTGTATTCTAGAAGAGAAAGCGTAGGAGAAGCGATGCAGATTAGGTTGAGAACTAGGAAGAGAAGAAGATCGAGAGTACAAGGACAGTAAGGAGAAGATCAGAGAGCGAAGAGTGGCAAACTTCTCACATCTATAAATAAGAGAACGATCAACAGACAACTCCTCGATAAATATTGACGCCCTAAAAACAGAACAAAAAAACACAGCCACCATTTCCCCGTCTATCTTCTCCAAAACCACTCCAAAAATCGGAGGCAACTCTCCGCTTTTCAAGCAATCAATCAAGCAATAAAAAGTCCTCAACCAACCCTCAAAATCTGGTAGCGAGACAACAAAGCCTGTCCATAACCACCCCAAATAAGCATATCCCTCACCAATCGATCCTCCCTTAAACCAGCCCAATACAACGAACGGCAAGATACAACTCTATTTCCTGATTTCAAAGTGGCGGCTGCCGTATTGAAAGACGGTCGACTGGATCGGAGAATTTTCTTTCCCAGTTTAGGGACGGTGGTGGTTGAATCTAGGGTATAGAGAAGGGAGAAGGGAGGAGGTTGGGGATGGCAGGGCTGGAGCGGTACTGGTGCTGGTGGCGAATTAAGCGCAATATACTAGTACAGACGTAATAAGCTTCGCTTATTAGATGAGAGAGGCTCTCGATAGACAGAAAAAGTAGTAGTATAATTTAGTAACTCTCTCTAATAAATCGACAATAACAAGTTATAAAAATTATAATAAAAATATAAGTAAATATAGACTTAGGCATCGATATTACTAGTAATATATTATAGAGTCTATAAAATCTATTATATTAAGTAATCTAATTAATACTAGAGTTCTAAATATAACTAATAATCTATTAATTATTAGTAGAAAAATAGTTAATCTTAAGAATAATAGTTCTTATAGCTAAGAGCTAATAGAATACTTAGTAATAGTATTTTCTAAAAATAAAGATAAAGTTTAATAAGTTTAATAGTAAATTCTACTATTTTTTATTTATAACTCTAAGAGATTATACGTCTTATTATACTTTATATAATAACTTTTGTAATAGCACGCTATTCTAGATTATTATATAATAGCTAGATTATTATATAATAGTACTATTCTAAATTATTAGTATTTGTAAAACTACTAATACCTCTAAGTAGTGCTAATACTCCTAATATCTCTAGAGCCGAGATTATAAATAACCGATACTTATATAAGCGAAGTGTTAAAGGTATTAATATCTAACATTTATATATAGAAGGGATTAAGGTTTAGATATTATATATTTAGCTTTCTAAAGAATTAGAGGTTATATATTTAGCTTTTTAGCTCTTATTATTTAGTATTAGCTATATTAGATAGAGCTCGGTTATTATTATTATTAGAACTTAGAAGCTTCTAAACTCTTATATATAGACGTTTATATTTAGTATAAAAGAGGGATAGTTATTATTTTCTTCTATATTAATACTTAATATCTATATACGTTATTCTACTATATATACTCCTATATACCTCTACTATAGTTGTATATATTTTATACTATTATATAAAAATAATAACTCTTCTTTACTAGTAATAGCCTTAATAATATCTCTTTTTAAGCTTATCGCTACTTCTTATTTAAAAGTCGATTTATACTTGATTTAGAATATTATAATAATATCCTTATATAGCTAGGTAATTAGAGACTACCTAGATAGCTAGTAATAATAGGGTTTATTATTTATATAGATAGCTAGTAAAAATCATGTTTTAATATATATTAAGAGATTAGAATACGCTAAGTATTTCCTAAGAGTTCTAATAACCCTAGATTTAGTAAATAAGTCGACTTATAATAGTTATCTAGAAGGCTTCTAAATCTAATCCTACTCTCTCTCTCTTCTAATTTAATATTTAATATATTAGAATCTAGAGCGACCTTAGGTCTCTTCTAAGCTCTACTTCTAAGTATAGAGCCTTCTTTTAGAGAATAAAGTTAAGCCTCTACTAAAAGGTCTCTAACTTAGTACTATACCTCTAAGAATAGTAAGAAGCCTAAGAATAATAAAGGCAAAGGCCTAGCGCTTAGAAGCTAGAGAGATTAATAAGACTTCTCTAATATAGATAAGATATAGAGTATAATCTAAGCTATAGAGACTAAGGATTAAGAAAAAGAATAGAGAATTTTAGAGTAAGATAATCGAATTACCTAATTATTAGACCTAGTATAGTAAATTAGTTAATAACTCTTAAATAATAACTAAAGTCTAAGTCCTATCTAACTTATATAAATACCTCCTTCTACCTCTTTAAACTATTATTATAGATAAGACCTTACCTCTAATATTTATTCCTTACTATAACCTACTCTATACTTATAACTTAAAAGTATCTTAAAAGCCCTTTAATCTATTAAAAGTAAGATTATAGAAAAAATTAAACTTTTAGATAATAGCGTTTTACCTATATATAAGTAATAGAGAATATTAATATATAATTAACTCTATATAAACGCTAACTATTATTAGACGCCTTTAACTTATAAAGCCCTTATTTAGAGAATAATAATAAAACTTGCCTAGAACTACTTAGAGCTCTAATATAAGTCTAATATAAGTAAGATAGTATTTAAAGACTATAAAGAGATAATTAAGCTTCTTAATACCTACTATCTAACTAGTTATAAGAAGGAAGATACCTAGAACGCCTTTTAGTCTCTTTAGATAAGATAGAAGAATTATATAGAAGAAACTTTTATAGAATTTAAAAGTTGCTTTTTAAGTATAGTAATACTTAGAGAAGTATCTAAGTAAGATAAGTTCTACTATATATAAGATAAGCTTATACCTTAGCTTTAAACCTAATTAGTTAATAGTAAGAGATACTAGAATACTAACTTTAATAAGATAATAAGAGACCTATTATTTATAGATAAGGAATAGTATTATAATACTAAGTTATATATAACTAGTATAATAAGTATTAAAAAACCTATTATAATAAGCTTATCTTACTAAAAGCCTAATACTAACTAAACCTTATCTAGTTCCTTAATAAAAACCTTACTACTCTTATATAGACTTTATTCTACTTCTTAAAAAACTTCTTAAACTCTAGACTCTCTTCTACTAGTAAAAGATTAAAGACTTTATCTATAGACTAACTCCTTACTAGTATAAAGTACTATAATTATAAGAAACCTAGGTATATTAAGCCTAACTATCTTAATCTACCTAGTATTAATAAGATAGAGAAGGACGATTAACTTAAGGAAGAATAACTACTTAAAAAGTACTTTAACTCTAACTTAAGTTAAGAGGAAAATAAAGAGGCTTAGGTAAAAATACCTTTCTAGGCTTATATAAATATAATCTAGCTAGACTTAACCTTTCTAAGCTTATAAGAGGAAAATAGTTCCTTATAAATACTACTCTTAGTATATAGAGATATAGTATTAAAATATAAGCTTTAGTAGATATAGAAGTAAATAGATACCTATTTCTAAATCAACCTCTAGCTTTATAATTATTAAAAGTAATAAGTTTAAAGATCTAGAAACTACCTTATTTAGTATCTATTTATAGATATAATAATAGTACTAAAAGCTAGGTAAATTAGTTTATATAATTATATTTAAATATAGATAAACGTTATATTTATAACTACTTTTTTATTATCTTAGATCTTAGATAATAAGACCTAATTATTAGTAATAAATAGTTAAACTATTTTAAAGTTCTTCTTAACCTCTTAAAGAACTAGATTACTTAGCTAGCTAAATACTCTCTAACTCTTTACTATAGTAAGGAAATTTTACTTTCTCTTTCTAGCTAGAACTAGAAACCTTTTTTAAATTACTAGTTAAATATAAACTAAAGAGAATATACTATCTAGTAATAAGAAAGATATAAAAAGAGTAGACTTATAAATATAGCTAAGTTATTACTTCTATCTATAATAATACCTCTTAAAATTTTAATATCTAACTTTAGTTTAAAGCCTCTATAAACTACTAGTATAGTCTTAAAAGGCTAGACTCTATACTCCTTTATTTATAAAATAAACACTAACATAATATATTATAATATAAAATAGCTTAATTTAGAATTTTATATAATAAGCTTCTATAAGCTAGATTAGGTTATTAATAAGAGATTAGCCCCTTTCTAGGACAATAATAAGATAAGAGCTTTAATATAGGCCTAACTTTTAAAGTATTACTTATTCTATAAAGACGTATTCTTAAAAGTAGCTTTTAATAAGCTTCCTTCTTACTATAAATATAATTATAAGATTACTTTAAATAAGCTACTTCCTAACTCCTTTTTACCTTTATATTAATAGTTAACTATAAAGTTTAAGACTATAAAAGAGTATCTTATAAAGAACTTAGATAAGAGGTTTATTATTAATAGTAATAGCTCTTTTACCTCTCTTATACTCTTTATTAAAAAGGCTAATAGTAATAAGTTATAGTTTTATATTAATTATAAGAAGTTAAACGCTTTAACCTAAAATAATCTCTACTTAATCTCTTATATTAATAAGCTCCTTTTTAGAATAAGAATAGCTAAAATCTTTACTAAACTAGATATTAGATAAGCTTTCTATTATATTTAAATAGACTCTAACTTAGAAGAAATAACTATATTTAGAACTAGATATAGTATATATAAATATAAGGTCTTCTCCTTTAGACTCTATAATAGCTTTACTACTTATTAACGTTATATAAATAACGTCTTAATTAATTATTTAAATAACTTCTATATTACTTACTTAGATAATATTTTAATTTATTTAGATATTATTAAAGAATATAAGGAATAGATTAAGAAGGTTCTAAATTAGCTCTAAGAAGTAGAACTTTAAGTAGATATTAAGAAAAGTAAATTTAGTATTACTAGAGTTAAATACTTAGGATTTATCTTAATTATAAAAGAACTTAAAGTTAATCTAGAAAAAGTAAAGCCTTTATAAAACTAGGTCTAACCTAATACTATAATAGGTATAAAGTCTTATCTAGGGTTTATAGGATTTTATAAATAATTTATTAAAGGTTATACTAAAATTACTAAACCTCTAACTATAATAATATACTCTATAGAGCTATTTCTATAGACATCTAAATATAATAAAGCCTTTAAAGTACTAAGGACTTAGCTACTTACTATATAAACCTTATACTACTTTAACCCTAATTATAATATAAAGGTAGAAATAGACTTCTTAAAAGGAGTAATAATAAATATATTCTTATAATAATATAATAGCTTTTAGTACTCTATTAGGTTCTACTTATACGTCTTAGTTAGCTACGAATTAAACTAGGAGATCTATAATAAAGAGCTATCTATTATTATAGAAGCTTTTAAGAAATAGCGCCTTAAACTTATATTATATTAGAAGTATATTAATATATATTTAGATTATAGATTATTAGAATACTTTATAATAACTAAGCTACTTATAGCTAAGTAAGTCTAATAGATAGAGTTTCTATTAGACTTTAACTTCTAGATCCGATTTATATCTAAGAAGAGTAATTAAAAAGTAGATATATTAACTTAATATAAGTAAGACCTAAAAACCTATAATTAAGCTAAAGTAGATAGCTGCTTATATACCCTTTTAGTACTTAATTATTTAGACCTTTAAATTAATATTAAACTTACTTAAACCTTTTTATAAGAATAGTTTACCTCTTTTAATATAATTTAGTTAGATAATATTCTAAAAATAAGTTTAGATATAATTTAAAAGTTAAAGAAAGATAACCTATACTCTTTTTAGAAAGAACGTTATTAACTTCTAAATAGATACTACCTCTTATTAGATAATTTACTACTCTTTAAGAATTAACTTTATATTTAAAAGAATACTAAACTCTATATAAAACTAATCTAAGAAGTTTATAACTAAGTATCTAGTACTTACCTAAGTATAAAAAAGATATACTAGTTATTAGTATAATATTACTACTAGGCTAGAATGTTTTTAGACTATAAGAGGTATATAAGGAATTATTAAGCCTATAAATACTCCTACCTTTAATAAACTAAGTAATAAGGCTTTCTTTACTCTTTATCTATACCTAACTATCTTATATAATATTTATATATAGACTTTAAATTATTTCTAAAAGATAAACATAGATTTAATATTATATTAGTATTTATTAACTAACTTAGAAAGGATTTAGTATTAATACTCTATTACTTAACTATAGACGCTAAAAGACTAGCTAAACTTTTTATTTAATAGATTTACTATTTTAGCTACTACTCTAAATCGATTATATCTAATTAAGGACCTTAATTTATATTATTATTTTAGACTAAATTTTATTAAATAATTAATATTAAGCTTAAGCTTAGTACTATCTACTATAAATAGATAGATAGATAGATAGAGATAATAAACTAATATATTAATTAGAGACTAAGGCCTTTTATAACCTACTATTAAGATAACTAGAGCGAATTAATCCTCTTAATAAATAGAGTATAAATAACACTTTTATACTTATCTATTAGTATAACCTCTTATTAGCTTAAGTTTAGACTTAACCTAAAGACTTTATAAGACTAGAATATACTAAAAACCTCTATTCTCTAGAAACGACTTAACTATAATAAGGTAGTAAAAGTAGCTTAACGTATATACTCTACTTAGAGAATAGCTAAAGATAATATAGGTAAGGCTTAGAAAAAGATAGAGGATAGTATAAACTAGTACTAAAAAGCTATTAACTAGGATATTAGAGATAAAGTCTACTTATTTACTAAGAATCTTAAGATAAATTATCCTAGCTAAAAGCTTACTAAATAGTAGATAAGACCTTTTAAAATATTAGAAAGTATAAGATACTTCTATAGGCTAAAACTTTCTAAAGACTTATTAATTTATAATGTTTTTATCTCTAATATACTTTTAAAAGATCTAAACATCTCTTTACTAGAATAAGAGGCTCTAAAGCTACTACTAGATATTATTAAAGGTATATAAGAATAGAAGGTATAAGAAATACTTAGTAGTAGACTTTTTAGAAGATAGCTATAGTATTAAGTAAAATAGGTTAGATATAATTTAGATCCTACTTAGTATCTTATAGATAATTTTTAGGGTTTACTATATTATTTAAGAGACTTTTATACTAAATATCTAAAAGAGCTAGGATTACCCTAATACCTCTCTAAATAGCTTAATATATAGGAATTAGATAAGAATTAGATAAAAGAGTTAATTTATAAAACTCTATTAATACTCTCTAATTCTAGTTACTCTTAATAAGGAACTTATAATAAAAACCTAAGATAAAATACTAACTAGTAGGAATATTTAAAATTAATAAAGTAAAGAACTAAGACTAAATTACTACTAAAACAGGGTCTACTAACCCTTTCTAGGCTATAGCCTCTCCTTCCTCTAACTTATTATCCTCCTTCTTACTCTCTTAAGCGTAAAGAGTCTAAATCGGCTCTTCCTCTACCTCCTCTTTATAAGTATACTTCTTATCTTAGTAGCCTCTTATAACTAGCTTTAGAGAGGACGCTTATAAACTCTTTAGATAGGCCTTAAAGAGGACCTAAACCTAGGTTTAGACAGAGGTCCTACTCTCTATAATATAGTATAAGAACTATTAAATATTAGTAACTAAAACCGCTCTAATAAGTAAGAGGTACTTATAATAACCTTAGTATAAAGCGTCTAAGTCTCTTCTAAGAGGGCGAACTATACTTCTAAACTATTCTTTAGTACCTCTATACTAGTAACAACTAATACCTTATCTAAGGCCTTAGTAGCCTTCTTAATCTCCCTCTTCTTCTTCTTAAGTAAAAGCTTATTAAACTCCTTTCTAATAAACTATAGTAACTACCTAAGTTAGAACGAATTTAGTATATATTCGGGATTAAACTTACTAGGATATATATAGTATTCTACTTAATATAGTACTTATACTTCTTTAACTTCGGCTTCTTAAAAGTGTATATATAATCTCTATTTTAAGATTTTACTTAAAGGTACTAAATATAGTAGACTTAGTAGATAGCTAGAAGTATACTAGAAGGATATAGAAGAGGCATTTTACTATATTAGATTAGCTTTAAATTAGGTCTAATTAAAGAGAGAAGAACTTACTTTTATATATATATATATAATATATATATATATTCTAGGAGATAAGTTAGTATATAAGAATATATCTAATTAGAAGGTATTCTTACTATTTATATTATTTAGATAAAAAGAAAAGAAGAAGAGAAGTTAGAATTAGAGAAAAGTCGCCTATTAATATACTACTTATAATAATAGCTATTACTTTATAATTATTATTTATTACTTAATAATTACTATTATAATATATAATAATAGTAAGAATATAATAACTTTATAGTAGTATACTGTTTTCTACCTACTAGCTAATTATTAGCTTCTCTTTTGTTTATATCCTATTATTATATAATATATAGTAGTAAATAAAGAGTAATTAGCTCTTAAATAATAATACTATCAGCTACTAACCCTACTCTAACTACTAGATACTATAATAGTAAGATAAATTATATTCTTTATAATAAAAAGATAAATAATACTCTAATTAACCTAATACTATACTAATTAACTATTAAAGACTTAGAATAAGTCTTTTTAAAAGAGAGAGGATATAATAGTACGCTATCTTAGATTATTATATAATAGCTAGATTATTATATAATAGTACTATTCTAAATTATTAGTATTCGTAAAACTACTAATACCTCTAAGCAGTGCTAATATCTCTAATATCTCTAGAGCTAAGATTATAAATAACTAATACTTATATAAGCGAAGTACTAAAGGTATTAATATCTAATATTTATATATAGAAGGGATTAAGGTTTAGATATTATATATTTAGCTTTCTAAAGGATTAGAGGTTATATATTTAGCTTTTTAGCTCTTATTATTTAGTATTAGCTATATTAGGTAAAGCTCGGTTATTATTATTATTAGAACTTAGAAGCTTCCGAACTCTTATATATAGACGTTTATGTTCGGTATAGAAGAGAGATAGTTATTATTTTCTTCTATATTAGTGCCTAGTATCTATATACGTTATTCTACTATACGTACTCCTATATATCTCTACTATAGTTGTATATATTTCGTATTATTATAACTTTTTAGAAGAAAAAAGTAGATTTTTAAAAAGTAAATATAAGTTATATAATATCTATTTCGTATTATAAAATACTAGTACTAAAAACCTAATATTTACTAATTATTATTATCTTTTTAATAATATTTATTATATAATATATATTATAATAATCTAATAAATCTCGTATTACTATCTAAGTCTAAGTAGATATATAAGATAGTAGTTTACTTAAATTATAGATATCTTTTAAATTAAAATAATACTATTACTTTTTCTATCTACTAAATAAGAGTATAATAAATACGATTCTTAGATTAAGAATTAGTATAACTTCTCTATTTATACTAACGCTAACTTATAAATTAGTACGTTTACTAATATAATACTATAGTTAATAAATCTATATATATATATTAAAATTAAACTTATATATATTATAAAGCTAGTATAAGACTAAGTTAACTATAATTATTATTTATTATATTATTTTAAGAAGTTATAAGAACTATTTTATAAAGTTATAATTATATATTTAGTAGAAAGTCTTAAACGAAACTTACTAGAGCTAAGTTCTACTCTTTAAATATTTTAACTAATTAAAATTCTTTAGCTAAATAATTATATCTAGAGTAATATATAATCTCTAGTAGTATAAGTATTTTTATTCTATATTTAAAAATATTAAAATCGTATTAAATAACTTCTTATCTTTATTATTAATACTAATATAACGTCTTTCTATTATATTTATTATTATCTAGAAGAAGTTTAAGTTCTAGTATAAAATTAAATAACTAGTGTTTTTTTTATAGAAAATTAGAAATTTAAAAGAGAGCTTTTTCAAATATTAATTTAATATTACTATTAATTAGTAAAAGTAGTAGCTATTCTCTTAAAATATTTTATAAATAATTACTAAGATATTAGTCTTTATAATAAGTTTTAAAAAGTAAGAAAATAGCTTATTCTCTTTTTCTTATTTATTATTATAGAATTAGAGTTTCTTACTCTTATATTACTAGTTAAAATAGACTATTCTATAAAGTTTAACTCTTTTTTTCTCTTCTTTTTCTTAGATATTTTTCTTATTCTAGTAATATCTATATTCTTAAAAAAATATCTTCTATAAATATCTTATTTATATAAAGAATCTACGACTAGTAGTTCTTAATTCTCTTACTAATCTACTACTAGCTATATTAAACTCTCTCTTTTTTATTTATTTTAAATATTCTCTTTTTAATATATACTATCTTATAATATTAGCTACTTTATATAACTTTCTTTAGTTATCTCTAGAGAGTTTATTTCTTAATAAAGAGTTTATAGTACTTAATTTAGAGATTATAGATTTAGTCTTAGATAAGGTTTTAAGAAAGTAATATACGCTTCTAAATATCTTTATCTTCTACTTTATATTTAGACTAAGCTTCTTCTTATATCTCTTATATATCTTCTTATACTTCTTAGTTTATTATAGTAAAAGTATTAGAGCTATATTAGTATATAGTATTAGTTATAAAGAGCTTTAGATAGTCTTCGAGCGTATTATAAGAATACTCTTTTAGAATTATAATAGCTAGTTAAGTTATCTAGAATTACTAAGCTTACTTACTTATTAGTCTTTCGATATTCTATATTATTTAGATTTTAGTTATAGATTTTTAACTTTTTATATAGTTTAATCTCTTATATATAGATACTCTAACTCTTTTTTAATTAGAAAAAGAGAATTTAGTCTTTTCTTTTATATTAGAATCTAGTATCTATATATAGTATTCTATTATATATACTTTTATATATCTCTTCTATAATAGTATATATTTTATATTATTATTATAATAGTATTCTACTTATATCTCTTAGTTATATATATAGAGAGAGATAGAGAGAGTATTAGAAGCGATTTTAAGCTTAGAATATTAAATATAATTAAATAGATTTTACTAATATTTATATCTCTAACTAAAGTATTAATATATTATAATTAATACTTTTATTTTCTAAATAATCGTAAAAATCTAAAATCTTCTCTAAACTAATTAAAAAATAACTCTTTTACTTTCTAACTAAATACTCTTTAAATTATAAGTATTCTAGTTAGAAAAAAGAATACTTATATTATTTAGTCTTTATTACTTTTTTATTATAGTATAGATTTATTTTAAGTAGTTTAAAGTTAAGATAGTTAAGTAATACTTAGAAATACTACTCTTATACTAATCTCTTAAGTAATAATTAGAATAACTAAGACTATTATTAGAAAAAGAGCTTATATATATAAAAGTAGTAATATTTCTCTTATAATAGTACTTTATATTATAGATTAAGAGAAAATACTACTTTTATTTTATACTTTTTTAACTATTACGAACACTAGACTAGATAAAAAGAAAAAAAGATAGCTAGTTATAATAGTACGCTATTCTAAATTACTAGTATTCGTAAAACTACTAATAATCTAGAGTTACTACTAAGATCTCTAAGCTAAGATTATAAATAACTAATACTTATATAACTAAAGATACCGAAGATATTAATATTCGACATTTATATATAAAAGAGATTTAGATTTAGATATTATATATTTAGCTTTTTAGCTCTTATTATTTAGTATTTACTATATTAGATAAGGCTCGGTTATTATTATTATTAGACTTTAGTAGTGTCTAATCTCTTATATTTAGATACTTCTATTTAGTATAGAAGAGAGATAGTTTTTCCTTTTCTTCTATACTAGAGCCTAGTATTTATATATATTATTCTATCTCGAACGTACTTCTATATATCTCTTTAGTAGTAGTATATATTTCGTGCTATTATACTAGTTATATTAGAAAAAGTTATTAATATAAAAAGAAGTAAATAATAGTATTATATTAAAAGTCTTATAGAATAGAAGGAAATAAAGAAATAAAAACAAAGTAGATTTCTTACTAAAATATCTCTTCTTTAGAACAAGAGTACTCTCGTTTTAGTCTAAGTTTAGAGAGTATTTAGTTAGAGAATAAAATAGTTACTTTTTAATTACTAGTAGTTTAGAGAATATTTTAGATATTTATAATTATTTAGAGAATAGAAATAGTACTTACTAATTAATATATTTAGTATTTAGACTATATTATTAATTATAATACTTTCTAGTAATCTATTTATTTATTTCTATAGTCTTTTTAGAGTTCTAAGAAGAGAGTATAAGTAAAGTAATATATTTTATTTAATAGACTTAGAAAGAAGCTATTAGTAAAATTAGAATTAGAATTTAATTAGACTAGAAAATAAAGAGTACTTTTACTTTTCTCTCTCTTTTCTCTCTCTCTTTTCTCTCTCTCTTATAAGTATCTCTTCTCTCTCTCTCTCTTTTAACGCTATATTATAGCTAATACTAAAAGTAGCGGATTTTTTACTACTACTTTATATCTACTATCTTCTTTCTTATTTATAGCTTCTTAAGCTTAAAACGAGAAGATCTAATAGCTACGAATTTACTCTTACTCTTAGAAAGTAAGAAAGTAATACTCTTCTAACCTCGAGGTTAATAGAGAGTATACTTACTCTCTATATATAAGCTAGAAATAGTAGAAAATAAACTAAAAGTTATTAACTTCTTCTATTTAGAGAGTAACTCTTTATTAAATTCACGTGAAATTAAAAGTATAGTATTAAAGAATAAGATACGCTAGCTTTCTTAGCTTTTTTATATATTAGAGTTACTTAGAGTATACGTTATATATATCTTTTGAAAAGTTTATTAGTAAAATATTAGTCTTTAAATATCTCTATATTTCTCTTACTAGTTTTATTTTTTTATTTTTTTATTTTATTATTTAGTTTTAAATAGTCTTTTTAGCTATCTTAAGCCGGCGCTATATAGACGTACTTATTTATAGAGTTTTAGCTAAAAGTAGCTTATATACTTCTTAGAGTATCTATTACTAAGTCGATTATATATATATCTATATATCTAGCTTTATATTCTAGTAATAGCTTAGTAGCTTCTTCTATTTCTCTTATTTTAATTTAAATTTAATGTTTTAGTCGTTCTTATAGACAACTAATTTAGTTTATTATAATAGCTCTTATAAGAGCTTAGTTAGCTCTTCTCTATATAGAACTAATAATAATCGTCTTCTAATATACTATCTTATATAGAACCTTCTTCTAATAGATCTTTAATCTAAGTCTTCTAGTTTTATCTTCTATTCTCTCTACTCTATAGTTCTATATCTCTTAAGAGATATTTCTACTACTTTATCTAAGAGCTACTAAATACGCTTTGAATATCTATAATAACTAAAAAGTAGAGGTTCTATTTTCTAATTATAAAGACCTCTCTAGTTCTATACTTCTATTTATACTATCTTAACTCGAATATAGTATATACTAACTATATAGAATAACTACTATAGATATTACCTCTAATCTTAGGTTAGTATATAGCTCTCGTCTTCTTAGAGTTATATATAATTCTATAGTATATCTAGAGTAGAAGTTCTCTAATATTAGCGAATATATAGAATCGACTTTAGAAGCTTTCTTAATTAGTTCGTTTTAGTAGTCTATAGATACTACTATTAAGTAAATAAGCTATATAAGTCTTTTTTATTAATATCTAGTATATTACTATATATAACATAGCTTCTTTATAGAGAGTTAAGAGACTTAAAACTCTATTAGTTATAAAAAGAGATATTACTACGTCGTGTTTTTAACTTAAACTTAGCTCTATAGATAGTTCTAGAGACGAATAGAACTATTAGAGGTTTATAGAATATATCGTATATAGATATTAAGTCTTCGTATTACTTCTCTTACTAGTTATAACTATAATAATAAGGTAGAAGTAGAGTAGAGAAGTAGTCTATTCGTAGTTATTAATATGAAAACTAAAAGTAAAGAGCGAAGATAGCTCGGAACGATACTAATATATAGGATTCTGCTAGGTAGTGAAAGAGTTACGTAATAGGTCTAAAACTAGAACTAAACTATTATATTTCTCTCTCTTTAGTAGAGCTCGCTCTCGAGCTCTATAGAAACTTATAAACTAGATATAGTCGGTTATCTTATTTATCTATATATCTACTAGTTACTTATACTCTTTCCTTTCTATCTACTAAGGTAGCTATAAGATACTAGCTTTATAAGTGTAGTAAGGTACTAGCTATATACTAAGTTATCTAAAACTCTCTATATTCGCTTTCTAATACTAATCTATATAATCTGCTAAGTAACTAGTATATACTTCTACGACTTTATTAATTACTAAAGTATAAGCTTTAAGAGCTTTTATAATATTAGAAGGAGGAGAAGAAGAAGGCTTCGAGAGTTATTAAAAAACAATATAGCCGAAAGTAAGAAGGTCTACTTAAAAGACTACTCTTATTAGAGCGTAGAGAGGCTTCTTCTTATTAGTAGAAGGCTTGAAATAACTAATAATAAGCTAGATAAGCTATCTTATCGAAGCGTCGATTACGTAAGTGTATTAATATTTCTTTTTAATAAAAGAGCTAAAGTTATATACCTAGCGTATAATATTAGAGTCTATTATCGAAGTAGTTAGATACTAGCTATTTAAAGAGAGAGAGAGAGAGAGTCTATAGACACTAGAGAGAGAGATCCGAAGATACTAGAGAAGAGGATCTAAAGATATTAGAAGAGGGTCTATAAACGCTAGAGAGAGGTCTTAAGCTTAGTATTATCGCTAGTAAGAGGTCTAGAAAGCTGTTTAAAGAGGTTCGGTGCTATAAAGAGAACTGAAGCTATAGAGTCGTAGAGTATATACGTAGTTATCTAGGAGCCGTTTGAAAAGAGAGTCCTAGAGCGTATATATAAGTCTAGGTGCTATTTAAAAGAGAGGTCGTAGAGTTAGTAGTAAGAAGGCTAGAATAGAAGTAAGGTTAAGAGCCTAATATATTAGAGTAACTTTTAGTTTAATATAATAATAAGATAGGAGTAGAGTAGAGAAGTAGTCTATTCGTAGTTATTAACGCGAAAACTAAAGATAAAGAGCGAAGATAGCTCTAAATAATACTAATATATAGGATTCTACTAGGCGGTGAAAGAGTTACGTAATAGGTCTAAAACCAGAAATAGACTATTATAATAACTAAGATATTAGTTAGAATTATATTCTTCTTATTAATCTTAGTATATATAGCTATTATTAGACTATAGTTTTTTTTTATATTTATAAATTAGAGTTTTACTAACTATATCTTAAGTATTAAAATCCGTCTCTCTATTACTACTACTACTTATATAGAGAGAGTACTTTCTCTTAGTATAATCTAGTTAGATAGTTCGTTCTAGACTTAAACTATTACTATAGTTTTTATAAGCTAGTAGAGTTTTTAGCTAATTTTTATAAGAAGCTATTTCACTTCTATATTAAGTAATAGTTCTATCTAAAACGAAGTATTTCTTCTTTCTATTAAATAATCTCTTAATTTCAAAAAAAGAAAAACAAATATAAGATAATATACTCTCTCTACTTTATACTTTATAATTTATTATAAATTATACTCTTAAAAGGTATATACGTATATACGATACTATAGTATATCTCGTCTATAGTTATTTCTTTCCTTTTCTTCTTTATAATAGAGATAGAGATATATTCTCTCTCTCTCTCTTATACTAATTAATTATAATTCAAAGGAAAAGGAAAAAAAAAGCGCTTCTAAAAATAGATTTTAGTATAGCTTTACTAAAGTGCTAATCTAATCTAATCTAATCTAATCTATCTAATCTAACCGGTAATTATATATATACTCGAGTACTATAATACGATAATATAATAATAGCTAAAGTATTTAGAAGAAGAAGCGGTATTAATATCTCGACGGAAATTATTCTCTAGATTAGTAGCTAAGAGTTCGTATAGAGATCTATATCTAGAAAAGTTGAAATGTTATAGCTTACTTATAAGTCGTCGGTATAGTATAGTAAGAGAAACGAGCGTTGCTCTAGTAATATCTAACCTCTTATCTTATCTAGCAGCTATATTATAAGTCTAGATATTATATAATAATATAAAAAAGACTTTTTAGGTATATTTACTACTATTTAATATATAGTAGCTATTCTCTTATATCTAATAATATTATTAAGCTTTATAACTATTCTATAAGTTAGATATTACTAATCCTCGGGTTTTATCTTATATTATAACTCTTTTAAGATAGTAATAAGGTCCTTCTAGGTAGTAGAAGTATACTCTAACTTAGTAATCTCGTTCTTTATCTACCTTTATATCTTTTTAATAGAGTTAAGATTAAGAGATAAGAGAGGCTAGTTAAAACCTAAGACTCCTCTCTCAAGTCTTAGTAAGCGAGTAAAACCCCTATAAACGCTAGAACCGTCTTTTATAAACCTCTACTATCTCTTATTCTCGTTACTTAAGATATTCTAGAACGGAAACACTATAGAGTTAAGAACCTACTCTAAGTAGACCTAGCTATAAATCTCCTTCTTTTCTTCTCTTTTCTCTAAAAAGATAAGAAAGGACTTATAGTTCTAACTAATCGCTTCTTATACTATTATACTCGTCCTTCTACTCTTATATACCGACTATATATATATCTAGTAGTTTATCTCCTCTAGCCTCTTTATTATCTAAATCCGACCTCTCTTCTCTATCTTAAAAGTAGTTTTATTACTTTAAATAACTTGCTTTTATATAACTATCGACTACTTCTTATACTTAAGTATAAAGGTAAGATGTTTTATAGCCTACTTCTTATTAATAAACAGCCTCTTATAAGTAATATAGTAGTAGTAACTATATAATCGTAAGATTCTCTAGATTATAGAAGTAGAGATATTATAAAGTTCTCTCTAAAAAGCACGCTATATTCTTATCTAGCTCTGCCTTCGGTTATCCTAAGAGACGCCTACTTACTTAATAATATAAAGAATAAGAGACTTTTTTATTTTACTACTCTTAGTAGAAACTCTCTTATACTTTCTTTTTAAGAAAGAAGTATATATAATCTTATAGATATTAGACCGCTCTACTCTAGTTTCCTTAGTAATCTCTCTATAAGTCTTCTCTTAATAACGAAGGTGTTTAATAAGCTATCTATTAGATGTTTTCTACTTATAGTTTAGAATACGTTTTTTAGTACTAAGAGAGGCGTATCTCTTCTCTATAATATAAAATAATAAATAAAAAAGTTATAGAAATAAAAGTAGTAGAGTAGAGCTTTAAGTAAAACCCTATTATAGGGCTGGTGTTTTAGAAGAAAAGTCTACTCTAACGTTAGGTGTTGCTAGAGTAACGCTCGTTTCTCTTACAACCTTAGGGTTAGGTTAGGTTGAGACCGCCCCTGTTTAACGCGATAAGTAAGTAAGTACCTACAGGGGACTACCTCTTCATCCGCCGGCCGTAGAGTTGCGTCCTGAGAATGTCGACGTCATACCTCCCTCCTACGGCTGCCCCCCCCCCCCAAAAAAAAAATGATAAAAAAATGATAAAAAAATTCCATTCCATTAACCTTGATTTCCCACCTTATTGCTATGAAGACTATCTATTGCTGTGATGGCTATTTATTGTTTTCCAATGAATTGCGGGAGAGTCGTGAGAAGAACTAAAACTAAAACTGTTTGAGCGAAGAGTAGAAAGGTAAGTAATTAATTAATTGGGCGAGGACACTTAAAGCGCAAATAATATAATTTCAATTCGGATCGAATGTTTGGGTGTCTTCTATCCGGTGCTCCCGGACTGAGGTGTCTGACTGTGGTATTCTAAAATGTGGGGGGGGGCATTCCAGTGAAAAGACCACGCGAGAAATCGTTATCAGGGTTATCAGGAGATAGCGCTCAACCTCCATCCCCTGGTGCGAGAAAGAAGGAGAAAAAATTCCGAAGCGACTTTGTAATTTGGAGAATTTTAAAGATATTAAACTTGATGCTCTTCTTATTATAGGGTTTTTACTAAGGTTTGTTATCCTCGACCTCGAAATATGCGTAGGAAAAAAAGGAGGTCGGAGAGACACGTCTAGTGATACAGACTAGTGCTTTCGTTCATGTAAACAACCATCACCTTTCCCGGGAGTTTTCACCCAGCGCTACCACCTAAGGCCGAGGTCGAAGAGAAAGCCAAAAGTGAGCCGTTGAACTCAATATTCCCCAGAAAACATCACCATGCTTATGAGATCGTGACTTGTGGTAGAAGGGACTGTGTTGGAAACCCAAGGGTCTCAGTAAGGTCGAGTTCCGACATGGAATAAAACTCCAGACATTGAAAGACGACATGAATTGACAAATCGCAGAGTGCAATTGAGAAGGGGGGAGGTCAAGGATTTCTCACGATGGACTCGATGTTGAAAGCTCCCCTGTCATCGCAATCTTGCAAAATCTTGCACAGCCTGTTCAAATTCCCTGTCAAGACTCAAGACGTTGTCATCACACCCGCCCGCGGACCGCTCCCCACTCGTTGGCTCACTATCAGCTACGAGTACCCTAGCCTAGCCTACCTAGCTGGGCATGCCGCGTATTCGAGTTGCAACAAAGATCCTTCAATGCCACGGCCAGCCTGCCCGGGTCTTTCGACGAACTGAACTGGCAATCCACTTGGAAAATCTGTTGCCAAGAGACCGTGACGTGGGATTTGCGAGCTTCCCATTCTCTCCTGAACATGGACGAGAATATGTGGCGACACGATGCCACTTGAAACACGCCATAGTTGACATCTAGAGCTGTTGTGGGAGCTTTGAAGCGGAAGTACAGTACGAATAGTGTCTCCCATAAAGGGCTGTCAGTGGTGTTGAAGCTTCGCCTAGGTACATTAGCGGCATGCACATCAAAAGCTTCCTCCCTGTCAAGCTGGAATTCGTCAGCCGTCTTAACTCGACACCCGCGAGACTTTGACAATTCGATAGCGTGAGGAAGAGACTTTCGTATTTCGATGTATCGATATTCAGTTGAAGCGGTCGACGGAGGTTCCAATGTTCCTGTCGCCCTTCCCCTCTTCTCGTCGTGGGTTCCCGTTGGCTTACTATCGAGTATAGTTCGTACATGCCGGCACTGCATCTGAGATGAAGCAACTGCAAGCGCTCGGCTGTACGTGACACTGCTTGTTGTCATGATGCGGTGAAATGTTGGGATTGTTCTTTGTCGTTGATCCCTCTGCCAGAGACATTTTTAGCAAGTGACTCTTCTTCCTCTTCTTCTTCTTCCTCTTCTTCCTCTTCCTCTTCTTCTTCTTGAGGCCTGTCCGCGTATGAGCCGCATCGAGATTTGGGCCCGAATCAAGTGGTCGAGGGTTTACGAGCAGGGGACTCGCGACAGTCGTGCCTTCCAGATGAGGGATATCAAATTCGAGAGTCTGTTGATGTTGAAAACCGGCCTTTCGGACTTTCTATAAGGCGTGCAGAAAGGTACGGTAGTCGAGACAAAGCTTGGTTGAGAAAGTTAAGCTTGAAATGAGAGGGAGGGGAGGGAAAGCGGAGGCGATGGATGGTGAAGAGTCTGGGGTGGGGCATGTTGGAGAAAGGACTGACCCAATGACAATGAGGACTCGGAGTTGTACGGAGGACGCGGTCATATGTATAGAGACTATAGGGCAGTGTACTGTAGGGGTACCCTGAAGGGTGGTCGGTGCCCTGAAGCCACTTTAGAGGTAATTTTATTAATGTATTTTTAAAGCTATTCTTAACTAATTAAGTTAATTATATACTCTTAGCTTCTCTTTACTCTTTAGCCTTCCTTCCTTATACTCGTTACTCTCTTCTAGCTTAATAATCTCTTTAATATATCTTAGAATACGCTTAATCTATACTTATATCTTCTTTTAAAATATGTCTTCTTAGTACTTAATCTACGCCTCTTTTAATACTTTCTTAGTATTAATTAGTCTCTCTTTTATTATTTCTCTCTTTATCTAGTACTAAGTTAGCTCTATAGTATTAAGATTAAGAGAGTCTCTTAGTTAAAGAAGCTTATATATAGTATATATACTAAAGACCTTCTCTTATTCTTAGTAAGTATAAGTAAGAGTATTATCTTCTTATACTAAAGTCTTTAGCTAATCCTTCTTATATTTTTATATAAAAGGAAGAAGTAAAGAACGTAGAATCTTCTCTTAATACTAGTACTAGTTTATTCTCTCTTATCTCTTTTTTAAAAGAATAAGACTAGTAGACTCTTTATACTTAAAGAGAGGATAAAGCGAATTAATAAGAGGTTAAAGAGTATCTTTATAATACTTCTTTTAGTACTAAGTCTTTACTATCTTAATATCTTATTATTTTTAGTCTATCTTTACTTATTATTTTACGTTCTAAAGACTCTCTTACTTCTTCTTATCTTAAAAGAACTAAGCTATATTCTATATTATAATATCTCTTTTATAATTCTTCTTCTCTTTCTTTATCTCCTTTTTCTAGATATAATAAGACTCTTTTATATTATAAGAGAAAGAGCTCTATTATATAAACTTACTAAACTCTTTCTACTAATATATAATAATATATTAATAATATATCTCCTTCTTTATTCTCTATACTCTTCTTTACTCTCTTACCTCTCTCTTTTAGACTAACGTCTTATTAGTAAAGATAACGTTTTTCTAATCTTCTAAAGTCTACTTTTTATAAAGTAAATACTAGTTTAAATAAGCTTTCTTTTATTACTTATTTAAACTTAGTTTTATTATTCTTTTATAAACTTAGTAACTCTTACTTCTTATTAACTTATAAATAGTACTTAGAGATAGGCTCTTATCTTTTATATAACTAGGAGTCTCTTAAACTTCTTATATAATTTACTAATATAACTACTCTCTTATTATACTATTCTTAGTTATAACTTTAAGAATATAAAGCTAAACTTTCTCTATAATTAGTAGCCTTCTAAAGTAGAATTTATTATTAATATACTAGGTCTTTATATTTATCTTATAAATCTACTCTCTTTCTAGAGCCTTCTTTTATAGCTTAAAGACAAAAGAGTAAGAGATTCTAGTTCTCTTAGTTACTTATTCTATAGACTATCTATAATTATAAAGTAATAAAGCTATAACTCTTACTCTAATAGTATTCTATCTCTTATCTTTAGACTAGCTTAGATATAAAATAGAGGTTACTATAGAAGTAATATTTATAGCTTATTACGTAATAGTAATTAGTAGAAGAATAGTAGATAAGAGACGAAGTAGAATAGGAAGTATAAAAGTAGAGAGAATAGAGTCTAGAGTATAAGAGACGTTCTATAAATAGATATCTAGATTCTTTAATTCTAGTCTATTAAAAGAGTTCTTCTTCTTATTATCTTCTTTATTAGAAAGATTATAATTTAAATTATATTCTAAGTTATAATCTTATAAATAGCTATTATTATCCTCTAAAAGAAGACTCTCTTTACTATCTAAAAATTTAGATATTTTACTAGTAAATTACTAGTAAAAGGGCTAGTAAAAGAGCTTAAAAGATAGACTAGATAAAGAAGATAATAGAGTTTTAATTTTAAAAAAATATATTAAATAATAGTATTATAAGAGTGTTTATAAGAAGGACCTCTCTATAGACTCGCTAAAATAGAGGGGCTAAAAAGCGGTTTAGGGCACTGACCACTCTTCAGAGTACCTCTACAGTGTACTGCCCTATAGTCTCTATACATATGACCGCGTCCTCCGTAGCTTCCCAGGGGCCCGATCAGCACGCGACCGCGTTCATCAAATTCCAAGAAGCCCTGGCCGCCCACCCATCAACATCCTCGCAACGCATCCCCCTAAAATCTCTTGAATCTGATTCTTCCCCAACGCAACGGCCTCAACCGCCCCGCTAAGAATGGAGGTCTCTCCGTCTCGTGTCTCCTCGAACAATTGACTGACGGCAGACGAAAGACTACTGACCCCAATGATTTGGTTGGGTTATCTGACTTGAGTGTACCTACTCGAGTATCAACAACTAGCTAGGCTAGAGTAGCCTTCTTCTCGAGTGTACTAAGGTAGTACCCGTTCCAATTGGACGAATAGGCAGCCAACCTCTTGTTCAGACTAGTGGGTAGGCCTAGCCTAGCTGAGTCAACGCTCACGGTAGGGTAGGGTGCGTGCGAGTGCGAGTCGAGATACCGTACCGTACAGTATGCGAAAAGCCTTTCTCCGTAAATGCCGTAAACGGCGACATGCAGCTTTTTTTCTTGGTTTGAATGATGCCCTGTGGTTCCATTGTGGACACTGGACACTGACCGCGATACTAGTAGTAGTAGTAGTAAACAGGTACAGGGGCCACGCCACGCCACGCCACCAACCTACCTACTGCTGTCCTATCCGCTCTCTACAACCACCTACAAGTGCCTTGAAATAGACGGGGCAGGATCTCGGACTGCCCTGAGCGCCCTTCTGCCCCCTGTAAATGACAACGCTTCCATGATTTCTCAGGGAAATGGGCCTAAAAAGCCACCAGCGGTCGAAGGTCCAGCACACATTTCACCCCCCAGCCCAGCCCAGCCTGGCCTGGCAGATACTCCGTACAGTATACTCCGTACAGTACTCCGTCCAGTACCTACTACCTATAGCAGATACCCATCCCATCCCATCCCAACCAGCCCATCCGACCAATCCACTCCACTCCACTCCACTCCACTCCACTCCACTGGCCAGCCCCAATCTCTCCCGCGGGTGCATCTGCATCTGTATGTCCTGTTATCCCTTTCTCTTGCTGCTGGACCAAAAAAAAAAAAAGCGGCCTTGATTTCTGATTCTGATCTTGATTCTTCTTTCTGACTACTCGCCCATCTTTTTTTCCCTCTCTCTCTGGTCTTGTCTCCGCCTGCAGGACCTCGCCCGCCCGCTGCATCTCATTCCCATTCCCATCCCATCCCATCCCAAAACACGCTCCTTTCCGCCCATCATCTCCAAAAGAAACAGACAGACCGATCGACCTCTCGACCTCACGACCTCTTCCACGACCCCGAACCACACAACCATCTCCAACACCTCCTCGCCCATCATAGCCTGAAGATCGTCCTCTGATCACGGCGTCACGCTCGTTAATTGCTCCTCTCTCCTCTCCTCTCCTCTCCCCTCCTCTCCTGCCTTCCCCGACCCTGGTTTCGACGTCCGATTGCATCAGTCAGCCCTTCCCTTCCAAGCCCCCCCAATCAGGTACCGGCAGACACTCATCACACACGCAGAAAAGCAATTTTTACTTACCAGTCTCGACACACTCTCTTTTTGGCAACAACGACGTAGAAGGCGAAGTCTCCCCCCCCCCCCCCCCCAAAGACGGACGGACGCCCCTTCAATCCCAAACGCGACCCGAGTGGTAGAGCCCTCCACCAGCAAGCTGCATCTCTGAGACCTCGGGGCCAATATCCATCTAGCACATCACTGGCCGACATGGCACCATCTCCTCCGCGCTTGCGGATTCTCTCAGGTTGGTTCTCCCGTCTTTGTGAATACATCGCGGCTCTTTGACAGCACCCAATTCCACTTTAATCAATAGCGCCATTTCGAAGGCCTCTCTCTTTTTCACAACCACCCCTTTTCCTCTCCTCCATTCTCTTGGGCCGAAAAGAAGCAGTCATGGGCGATATGGATGAGCGATTTCTAATACGCTTCTGTGTAGTGGGCGGTAATGCGGTATCTGCCTTTCTCTCCTGGCGGCTTCAAGCCACGAACGCCTGCGACGTAACTTTGGTCTGGAAATCGGGCTTTGATGCGGTCTATCAATATGGCATCTCCTTCAAGTACGTGCAAGCACTGCCGGATGGAGGCAATGGACGGTCAACTAATAACGACCTTCTAGATCATCATCCTTTGGCAATGAACGATTCAAGCCTCGACATGGTATGCTAACTGCTCTCATACCCAAAAATATCCTCTGCTAATCATTGGGAATAGTCGTGCGCGCACCAGAAGATGCGGCACATAGCAAGGAGGGAGCATTCGATTACGTCCTACTCTGCGTCAAGGCTCTTCCAGATGTCTACGATTTGGCCGCCGTTATTGAATCAGTCGTAACCCCTCAGCACACGTGCATCCTCGTCAATACTACACATACATTGGGCGTGGAAGCACATCTCGAGTCCAGGTTTCCCAGCAATGTCGTCTTATCCCTGGTCTCCGGCGCAGAGATCACACAGTTGGGCGCTAGTGAATTTGAACACAAAGGCTCAACAGAAATATGGGTTGGCCCCGCGAACAAAAATCCCGCCATGCCAGGAACTATTCAGAATGACATGGCCGATGCCTTGGCCATGACATTGAGCAGTGGTCAAGTGGATTGCCATGTTTCCACGAACATCCGGCAACAGCAGTACGAGAGGATGATCGGGTAAGTACCAGCACAAGAAAGGGCCATAATACATGCTAATTGATTTTGATAGTCCCATTGCGTTTCATCCTCTAAGTACAATATTCGAAACGCCCTCTCATTCCGCGCTGCTGGAGAAGGTTGGTGTCAGGGCACTTATCTCGGACGTTTTTGACGAGCTTGTCGCTCTCGCTCAGGCACAAGAATGCACATTCCCTGCCGATTTCAAGCAGAAGGTTATGGAGGAGATGGTTAAACCATCAGAAGCCAACAGTATCATGTACCAGGATTTTGCCGCCAAACGACCAATGGAGGTAGAGACCTATCTGGGTTCGCCAATCAAGCTGGCACAGACTGTTGGCGTTCGGGTTCCACGCATTGAGACGCTTTACGCGATTCTCCATAATGTCAATATCACCAACCAGCAAAGGAAGGACGCTCCTGTGGCATTGGCCTCTCCAGCCATGTCCGTGGCTCCACCTTCAGTAAGGTTATCTTCTGCCCCACCACCTAGGCAGATGATGAATGGCACGCCCAATGGCAACGGACATGGCCCACCTCGCGGACGAGGGAGAGGTCCCTCCATGGGTGGCCCTCCGCCTGGAATGCGAAGGGGTCCTCCACCCATGAACGGCGGGCCTAATGGATATGGACGACCGATGACCAATGGCAATGGATACCCGCCTCCTCGAAACCAATCAAGGCGGGGCTCACTCGAAGCGAACGACTTGGAAGAATTCAGTCACCTTGTTCTATATGATGACATTCCAGAATCCGGAGAATCGAATTATGGAGGAGACGCTGGTGGTCCTCCCGGTGGTGATATTGCTCTTCGTGAGAGAGAACTAATGCTTAGGCAACGAGAGCTTGCTCTCCGAGAACAAGAGATGCGAATACGTCGCGGCGGTGGTGGTCCCAGGCCTCATCGGGGACCTCCCACCCCATCCGTCCGAAACGGTGGATATGACGACGACGACGAAGACGATTATTTCGATCCCGCGGATGCCCCTCCCCCACCCCAAATCGACCCCGACAATTTTGACATGATGAGCGTTACCTCGCGGCGAAATCGCAAAGCGCCAAATGCTACCCCCAGTCAAATACGCAAAAACCCCGAGTTTGGAGATGTACCGACGCCTCGAGGGAGAGGCGGCTTCATGCGACCTGGCATGCCCAGGAACAACCGGTCGAGTGCTAGAATTGTCAGCTCTGGTATCCCGAGTCTCCACGATAATTTAATGGATGACCCTCTGATGGGGTACTCATCGAATAGATATGGGACGGTGGACCGACAACAGATTGGATTGGAATCAAGGACTAATTCGCTGACCGCGGCACGCCTTGATGAATTGCAGTATGGAGGAGCATCGCCAGGTGGTCAAAATGGCGCTTACCCACGCAGAGCAAGCCAATCGCCTGGCCAACCTTTTACCCCCGGGATGGGTCGAGGGGGTAGACCATCTCCTCCGAGTGGATACGGGACACCCGTAAATGGAAGACCTTCACCACCAGGAAACATGAGACAACCAGTCCCACGTCACCCTCCAGGTCAAGGAAATCACGTTGCGCCGCAACAGGTTGAGCAATATGCAGGGGTGAGCGCCCTACATCCACCCAAAGGTCCCAATAATGTTCGAAGTCTGACGGGTAGTGCCAGCGCTAGCGCGGGGAGTGGTGATAGCGCCCATATCGATTCCGAACCCTCAGCCCATAGCAGCCAGAGTAGCTTGGGGCCACGACCACCTATCGGCGTACGGTAATACAAAAAGGAGTTACAAAAGGTCCATTTCGGTCATGTTCAAAGCACAGCATTACACCTATGTCTGGGGAATGCTTGATAACGACAAGCCCCACAGCGCCACCTAATATTTGTCTCACCAGGTCTTTCTTCTACGATTCGCGACCTGATCGTCCTTTCTTCGATTTGCATAAACCCTTCACCCTTTTACTTCGCTTTAATGGGCCTTTTTTTGACTGGAGACGAGAAAGAGAACATGATGAGCACAAATCCACTGCGGTGGAAATAATGATGAATACTAGGGAATTAGACTTTTTTGGGAGCTTTCGGGGGGTACACAAATTTGCTTATTTGGAACTGTTTTTTTTTTTTCGCTCGACGGCATCAGTAAATACGCATGGTGCGACACACGGCACACATTGTTTTTCCTTCTTCTTCGTCTTTCAAACCCCTTCTGGTAATAATTGCATTTGGGTCGGCGTCTTGATGTCCTGCATATACTTTTTTTCTTCGTTCTGATTCTTTTACTTTTTCGGCCTTGGAGGTGGGAGGCGGGGCACCATCAAAGGGGTGTCGAGTCCGGGGGTTGTAATTTGGGAGGGGAAGAGTTTCTTCGGTATACGAACAGATGAGGACTCGGACACTTTGCGGCTGCGGTGGAAATCACGTCAACAAGGAGGGACTTCTGGGCTCGACATTCCCCCGTGTATCAATCACAAACTTTAAGGGGAGGATGACAAATGGGAAGCGAGCGTGAATATGTGGGGTTGGGATGATGGGTTAGGGGGGATTATGAGGGGCTTGGGGTAGGTAGCGAATTGTGTCTCTTCTTTGGTGGTAAAAAGGAATTTGTATAGAGGCTTTGATGGGATGATTTTTCCTCTTCGAACCGTCGTCAGCGGGGTTTAACAAGGAGCGGTTAGCCTTGGTGAGGAGCGGTGGGGAGGGAGTAGCCCGTTTTTTTTCAGCAACGAATATGAAAAGTTCAATGGACTTACTTTTGTTTTCAAGATTTTCAAGTTCGCTTGTTTTTGATGACCTTTTTTGGCCCTTGATGAAATGATGGGAATTTTTCCGTTGCCGTCTCTGCCAGGTATGTTTTGGCCAAGTCTCCCAGGGACTAGCTAGACTTATGATGATGGGTACTGTGAGGTCTTCAGAACTCTACCTAGGTTTTTGATTGCCATTTGAGTTTTTTTCCCCATCTCTCTCTTTTGTTGCTTAGGGCACTAGTATCGAGAAGTGAGTGAGTGAGTAAGTGAGTGAGTGAGTAAGTAATATCCATCATTCTTCGCTCGAGAGGGAAAGAAAGATGGTTATTTTCTTTTTCTTTTCCTCTTCTCTTACTTGGGAATACGCACGAGTTGGCTTGGTTTAGTTGGGTTGGTTGGGTTGGGTTGGTCAGAGGAGGTATTTTGGTTGGTTTGGTTGGTTGGTTTGGTTTGGTTTGGTTTGGTTGGTTTAGTTGGTTTAGTTGGTTAGGGGAGGTCAGGGGAGATCAGGGGAGGTAGGTAGGTAGTAAGTAACTGGTTGGATGATTATCTCGTAAGATAAGATTTATCTATGTGTCAATGTCAAGAGTGAGGTTGGGGAGGATTTGGGATTGGATGGGATTGGGTTGTGGGATTGGGTTGTGGGATTGGGTTGTGGGATTGGGTTGTGGGATTTTGAGGTTGTGGTTGTGGTTGTGGTTGTGGTTGTGGTTGTGGTGTTTTAAGGTTGTGGTGTTTTGAGGTTGTGGTTGTGGTTGTGGTTGGGGGTCTAGAGCAAGATGGGGATGATGGGATGATGGGATGATGGGGAGATAGATGGATAGGCTTGGCTGGGAGATGGATAGGTTTGGCTAGGAGATGGAGATGGGTTTGGATTAGATTAGATTAGATTAGATTAGATTAGTCGATTAGGGATTTTGCGATTTTTGACAGGATTTGTTTAGTTCAACTTGGTTGTAGGGCTGGGTGTCTTAGCTAGCTAGCTTGAGATTTTTTGGGGCGGTATTTTTTTCGTTCTTTTTCGTGAGGAATTATATGGAATTATGAGGAATTGTACGATCTGATTAGTGACTGGTTTGAGACTTGATAAGTAGGTAGAGCGTCCTAGATTACGGCATCCCGTATGTACCAAAAGTCGGAAACGACTAAATCGCAAATCGTAACTCGTAAACTGTAAAGTATTACTTTTTAAGGTAGGAAATAGAGTAATAATCTTATATTATCTTTCCTTATACTTTTACTTTTATACCTAGGTATTATAGGCTATCTCACTACTATACCTTTACTACTAAGTCTCCTCTACTTTTACTATCGCATACTCTCTATTTTTATTACTCTTATATACTCTTATAGAGTATAGAAGAAGAAGAAGAAGAAGAAGAAGAAGAATAAAAGCAGCTTATACTATTATAGAAAAGAAGAAGAATAAAAGAAAAGAGATAGTAGAGTAGCGAGTAGCAAGTAGAGAGCTAGTAAATAATTAATAGTTAGATTATAATATTACTTCTCTACCTTTTTAGAGAAGAGCTAGAATAAGTAAGAAGTAAATATATTTCTCTATTATTAGCTCTCTCTTTCTTCTACTTTATAAAAAGAAGTAAGAAAGAGAAGAAAGAAGGAGCAAGTCTACTAGAGTATAAGAATAAGAGTGAAGATAGAGTAGAAGAGAGAGATAATAAGTTTAGATTACTTTAACTAGTAGCTTTAATAGAATTTTATCTCTTTTTACGTTTTACGATTTATAGTTTACGATTTAGTTAATTCCAGCTTTTAGTATCTACGAGATACTCTATCTAAATATACTAGAAATTTAGCTTAACTAAATTATTAAATATAAATCGTGAATTAGAAAAGTTGAATATTTATAGTTAGCTAGATTAACTAGATAAGCTTAAATTATATTATACTATCTACTTTCTTACTTATTATTCTAGTCTTTTATATATTACGTATATTAAGAGAGTATTAGTAGAAGTATAGAGAAGAGCGTAGATAGAGCGTCTTATATATACTAAAAGTCGGAAACAACGACTAAATTATAAATTATATAAAAGTTATATAATTAATAAATAATTATAAAAGGTATTAAATATTAAATTAAAATATATTATATTAAGAGATATATATATATATAATATAAAAAGACTATATAAATTAACTTTTATTACTATAATAAGTTCCTAAATTATATCTTAAAACTAGGTCTTTTTTAAACTAATTACTCTAGATTACTTAATATTAAAGTAATTAGCTTATTTTAAAAGCTTAAATAATCTTAATTTAAGATTATTTAAATACTTTTAGCTACTTTTCTTAATTATATACTAATTTCTTAATTAGAGTTAGTACTATTTATTTTCTAAGCTAAAAAGTATACTTACTTTATATACTAACCTCTTTATATTACTTCTTTCTTTAAATACTACTCTTTATTATTCTTTTCTTTAAAAGTGCTATTCTACTACTATATATACTCTCTCTTCTCTCTTAAATTCGAGTACTAATAATAATAAAATAAGAAAGAGAATAAGCTCTAGTAGCAGCTTTAGGTATTTATTAAAGTATAATATTCTTAGTAGTAGAACCTCTTAAGATAAATTAAATTAGTTACTTCTTTCTTTTAATACTACTCTCTATTATTCCTTCTTTTAAAAGTACTATTCTACTACTATATATACTCTCTCTTCTCTCTTAAATTTAAGTACTAACGATAATAAGAGAAGGAAGAGAATAGGCTCTAGTAGTAGCTCTAGATATCTATTAAAGTATAATATCCTTAGTAGTAGTATTATAGTATAATAATCCTAGAATTTTAAGTATAATAGAAAGTATAAAAAGGATAATTTTAAGTATATAATAGAAGCTTAAATATACTACGTTAGTTTATTAATTTAGAGCTATATAAAAGATATTTATAGAGGAGTTATATATAAAGGAAGTCTCTACTTATAAGATATATAATATCTTTGAAAGTAAGTATAATATCAACGTCTCTAATACTACTTCTAAGCTTTAAATTAATATAAGATAGAATCTTCATTAGTATAAAAGAACTAAGACTACTCTTATTTTATATATATAAGTAGTATATCTCTTTAAAGATATAGAATTATCTGATTTAAGTATAGTATATATATTAAATTATAAGAGCTTTATAATTAAGTCTTAGAGGCTTTAAAGGTTATAATTTAAGATAAGCTTTTAATATTAAAAGTTTCTTATATAAGAAGAGTATAAAAAGCTAGAGGCTATTCTTTAGTATAAGATCTACGAATATAGCTACTTTAGTACTATAAAGAGCTTTAGCCTTAGATTCCTTTATACGTATCTTAATACTTATAGTATTAATAGAGATAGAGATAAAAGATAGAGCTAGAATAAGATTTAAAAGATACTATTAAAGGTTAATAAGAAGAGGTATAATTATAAGTTATAAGAGATTAAGAATACTTATAGTAAATATATTATACTAGGGTCTAATTTTATATAGAGTATTAATAGATATTATAAATTAAGATTTATTAGTATTAAGATATATACTAGTATTAATACCTATACTTAATTTCTCTCTTAGAGCTATTATAATATCTTAAATAATATAGTAGTATCTACTCTATAGTAATATAGTAATACTATAAGTAGTCTTAGAAAGATACTATACTATATATAATTAGATTAAGAATTAGAATCTCTAATAGTAGTAGACGCTTATTATATACTTCGTTAATAATAAGCTATAGAAAGTAGTAGAGAGCTATACTAATTTTTAGACCTATATTAGTTTAGTACTTTATTACGGAAAAAGAGAGGTCTTACGTAACCTCTTTTCTCTATATATATAGCAGAGTTTTCATCTTCTAAATTTAAGCTTCTTAGAGCGTTTTTAACTTAAAAATACGTTATAGTTATAAGCCTAGTTTATACCTAGAGTGTAATCTATAACTTCTACTTACGTATTTAATATATTACAACGTATTTAGAACGCTCTCTACTATTAGAGTTAGCGTAATTAACCTCTCGATACTTACTCTCGACGAGCACTTAAAAGCCTTACTATAATCGAAGCAGGGCTCTTCTAACTTTGAATATAAGACTTTCTTAATAAGCGCGAATAAGGACTCTTCTAATAAGCGTAGACAGGACTCTTCTATAGGACTCTCTTAACTTCGAATATAGCGAAAGCTCTACTACGAGTAGGTATTACGAACCGGAAGCTTAGCGGCGCGCTAGCTACTCTAAGAGGTGCTTAATAAGACGATCTAGAAGCCTAGTACTCTACGAAGCTAGTATATAACACTAACTACGAGCTATTATATCTTACGAACGCTATCTACTATCTTTATTAAAATAAAGGAGGAAGTTAGACAGGATCTAGGAGTAGGAACTTACTCTTAAGAATATTATCTAAGATTACTATTCAAGAGTTTAAAGTAATATATATAGCTCTATAGAACTCTCTAGAGTAGGAATAGGAGGCAATATAGTTAAGAGGTTCTTTTATAATCTAGTTTAAGTTTATAAGCCTAGGAAGCTGTCTCCTAGACCTAAGAGGTGTGTTATAGAAAAAGAGAGGTCTTACGTAACCTCTTTTCCCTATATATATAATAGAGTTTTTACCTTCTAAATTCAAGCTTCTTAGAGCGTTTTCAACTCAAAAATACGTTATATACTTCTATAACTAACTAACGTATTAAGGCTTAGTAAGAATAGCTTATAAAAGAGTCTCTAAATAAGTAGAAGATATACTTCTAGAGTATTTATAAAAAGAGGTTGTTTTTTAAAAAGAGCTTTCTTAATATAATTGCTATATTATATATATATATTCTAATTATTTAAAAGAAGCTTTAAACGTTTATATATATATAGAATTACTATTATATTTATACTAGTACTAATTAAAAGTATAGAGTACTAGAAGTGCTATAGACTAACTTTTACTATTCTAGAAGTAAAGAGTATCTAGTAAATAATTATAGTATTAAGATACTTACTAAGAAGCTTACTAAGCTTTAGGAATTATATAAGAATTAGGATATTAATATATATTTACTTTAAGTAACTTTAAAGTAGTATAAAATAAGATTATTAGTATATAGATATATACTATTAATTAATAAGATAATATATACTAAAAAGAGAGAAACTTATACTATAGCGTACTTAGATTTAAGAGTAGAATTATTAGTATATATCTAAGAGAGTAATTTAGTAGAATTAGGCCTTTTAAGTAAGCTAGAGAGAGTATATAAGTAGAAGCTATACTCTAAAGTAGTTTAAGAATTAAAAGAAGCTAGAGAGGCTAATTAAGATAAATTTAGCGTATATTTTAGTAACGAAAGTAGAAACGATTAAGCGATAAATATAATATTAAAATATTTATATAATAGTAACTTCTTAGATAAGGAATTAGAGGAGTTAGATAATAATAGTTTAATAGAATTAGATAATAATTTAAGAGAGTATATAACTAATAGATATATCTTATTAGTAGAAGATAACTTAGAAGGAGATTTAGAGATAGATATTAGTAGATAAATTTATATTTAATTAATTTACTCTAAAAGCTACTAATTTGTTCTTAGGATTAGGCCTCCTTTTTTATAGAGCTCTTCTACTAATAGATAGTATTAAACGTTATTATTATAGTAGAGAGCCTTAACGATTCTAATCCTAGGTTATCTACTAAAAGATAGTCTTTTAAATCTATTTAAAGAGTAAGGTCTTAAATCCTTAATCTCTACTCTCTCTATATTAGTAACCTTATACTTAATATATATCTCTAGCTATAGTAGTATCTCTAGGATTATAGTATTATAATCTACTAACTAACTATAGACTTTATAATAGTTTATAATTGTAATTATCTACTAGCTAGAGTAAATAGAACGTTAATAGAGAGTAATATAATAAAGGAAGTATATATTACTATTTATAAAAGATGTAAAGAGTTAGCTAGTAGCGTTGTTTTCGCTATTTATAATTAATAAGTAAATAGATATATTAAACTAGGAATAAACCTATATTAAATATAAGCTAAGCCTTAGACTTAAAATTTATATATTTTAGATATAAAAAAAAGCTTAATATAACTCTAGAGAGGAATAGATATATTTATTAACTTTTAATTAAATTTAAGAGTAATTTATATAAGGTTATAGATATTATTATAGATATATAATTCTCTAAGTGCCTAGAGAGAAGGATTTTAGTAGAGTAAACCTACTAACTATAACCGTTAGCGCTAAGCTTAATTCGTAAATTACTTACTACTATTAACAAAAGTTAGTAATCTTAGACCTTTAAATCTTTAAAAAATTATAATATTATAAGTTCTACGTCTATTAAGTTCTAGTTAGCTTTGTAGATATAAATAATACTATTCTATACTTAAATTAAAAGTAAAAGAATTAATTTAGAAGATTATGTTTTTAGGCTATTTCAAGTATATAGATTACTAACTTTTATTAGTAATAGTAAATAATTTATAAAGGAGGCTTAGCATCGATTACTTATCTTTAGAATCTCCTTAGTCTCTAGAGAAAGTTTCTAAGCTAGCTCTTAAGTAGTCGCTTAAAGTAGAATATCTTTTAATCTAGTCTTACTTATACCTACTTCTATAAATGCTTATAGAATAGTAAACAAAGTCCTAGCTTTCGTAGAGGATAATATACGTTAGAATAGTATATTAGAGCCTTATAAATAGTACTAAAAGTGAGAAGTAAGATATAGAAGGTTATATAGTTTAAGTAAGACAGTCTTCTGATTTTTCTACTTTTATTCTATTACTTTTACTTATACTTTTAGAAGCCTTATATCTACTACTCTATATTACTAAAAATATAATTAGTCTCTTAAATACCTAGAAGTCTAAGCTTCTTATCTTAAGAGTTTAAAGCTTAAAGTATACTCTTATTACTTCTTAGTAAACCTAGTAAGTGCTCTAGAAAATCACGTATCTACGCTTCCTTAGAGGCTAGGTAAACCACTCTCTAATAATAAGATTAAGAACCGTCTATAAAAACTAAAGAACTACTCTATAAAAGCTATAGTATAAAGCTCTAATAGCTAAGAGAAGAAACAATAGTTAATTATAGAGTCTAAGAGGAAGTAAGAGGCTATTATAGAATATTCCGCTACTAACTACTCCGCTCTTATTATTAAGTAAAAGAAGGATAAATTAGCTATAGCTAAAAAGCGAGCTATCTAGAAGGAAAAGGCTAGAGCTAGATAATCCTTCTTTATAAAAGCTTCTAGTAAGACTAAAATAATTAGAGTAAAAGCATATAAAAAGAGATTTATTCTTAATAAGAAAAAGGCTAAAAGTAAGTAGTACTCTTAAATTTAGTATATACTACTAATTAGTATAAGCTTCTTAGCTTCTCCTTCTCTAATCTATAAGATATTAAAGCCTATTCTTATTACTAAAATCTATATTTAAGTAGCCTTATATATCTATATATATATAATAAGTACTAAGAACTTCTCTACTACTAAGAGTATCTTTATAATTATATATACTTTTATAATATAACGTAGTAAGATAGTTAGAGTATAAATTAATAATAACTTTCTATTTTAAGTACTTTACTTATCTACTAGTAACTCTAAAGATCTATTTAACTTTAAATTAGTACTCTAGAATATATAGGCTAAAAGGTTCGCTATTAAGCTCTTAAAGAATATCTACTATATAATCCTTACTTCTAGTAAGTAGGATTCTATTAATATATTACTCTTTATTAATAAGATAGAAGACGTCTTTCTAGCTATAAATATTACTATTAGAAAGAGGAAAGCTAAGTAATTAAGTACTATAGATTATAAGAAGATAGACAAAGTATAAGCTCTTATATAATACTTTAATTTACTAAAAGGTTCTACTAATAAAAAGTACTATAAAGTATATATAGTATTTAATAGCTATACTAATAATAAGCTCTAATCTTTTAAAAAAAGGTAATCTATTATACTCTTATAGAATACCTAAGAGCTACTAAGTCTACTTTAACTCTCGACGTCTATTAAGATATCTAATAACAAGCCTATTATACTTAAAGATAACGCTTAGAATAGAGAGAGAGATACTAGGTCTATACTATTACTAGAGTAAGCGTAATATTAGTAGATAATTTAGAAATAGATAATCTTCTAGAGATATTCCTAATTATTATTATATATCTAAGAGACTACTCTATAATTATTACTACTTATTTAGAAGAGAAGAATAATAGAGATAATAAGTCTAGAAATAGTTCTAGAAGTAATATAAGAAGTAAGAATATAGATATAGATATAAGAGAGAATACTAATAGTAAAGGAATATTAATCTCGAGCTTCTACTTACTATTACCTTTTATAGAGAATAAGAAGAAGAAGAGCTTAATAGTATCTACTAGGTTAAATATACTAGAGAGAGTAGATAAGATAGTATAATAATAGATAGATATAGACGAGTAACTTATAAGAGATCTTAATACTTAATTATATATAGATATTAATACTATTATTACTAAAGATAGACTCGAATTAATTTAAAAAGAAGGAGTAATTAAAACTCGATTAAGAGCTTAATAAGAGAGTCTCTAGTTTACTCTTATCTACTTCTCTTATATTTATAAATACACTAGTAAGTAAAATAATATCTACTACTATAATTACTTCTATAAATAATCTTAATTTAAAGGGAAAGAGAGAAAATACTCTCTCTTAAATAACTCTTACTAATCGACTCTCTTATACTACTAAAAAGGTTGAGATTATATATAGTAAGTCTAATAAGAAGAAGAATAAGAAGTAAGAGTATATAGTAGTAGATACTTTAGATAGATACTAGAAGAATTATCTATAATACTTTGATTTTATTACTACTTTTTAGTTACTTTTTACTACTTTTACTCTTCCTTTTACTCTCTTTACTAAAGTATCTAAATAATTATAATTTAAGATTATTTAAGTACTTTAAGTACTACTTTACTAATTATATACTAATTACCTAATTAGGCTTAGCGTCTCTTGCTTTTAGATTAAATTATAGCTATAGTTATAGTATTAAAAGTCTTAATTATCTCTTTTTCTCTTTTATTTATTAAGTACTTAAATAATATTATTATTTATACTAAGTATATATATTACTTTTAATAATTTATAATATTTTAGATAATAGATTTAAAGTTATATTATACTTATATTTAATATAGTACTAGGTATTAATAGAAAGTAAGTATTAAGCGATTATAATATATATATATTTAATAGACATATATATACTATATTATCTTCTACTTTCTACTTCTACTTATACTTAAATTTTACGATTTAAAGCTTATAACTTAAGTCTTATAATTTAAGCCTTATAATTTAAGTCTTATAATTTAAGTATTACGAATACTCTTACTTTAAGCTTTAAGATTACTAATTTAAGCTTTTCGATTTATATCTAAATAGCTTCTAAAAACTCTACGTTTATTAACTTACGATTTGCTATTTACGATTTAGTTAATCTAACTTTTTAGTATATTTAGAACACTATATATATATATACTAAAAGTCGGAAACAACTAAATCGTAAATTATAAATTATAAATTATAAATCGTAAATCGTAAATTATAAATTATAAAGTATTACTTTTTATAAGTATAAAATATAATATTTTTTAATTTAAGTTCTCTCTTCTCTCTTCTCTCTCTCTATATTAAGACTATCTATAGTAATTAAGTAGAAGATAGAGAGAGAGAACGAGTATTACGTATATAGTAGTAATATCGTCTCCTCGCTATTATATTCTTACTCTCTATTATCTAACTCTTATATTCTTTCTATTGTTTTTAGATAAATAAGAAAGAAGAAAGAGAAAGAAGGAAGAAGAGAGAAAGAGAAGAAGAGAGAAAGAGTAGAGAGAATATTTACTTTAAACTCCTCTTACTTATACTAGGAAAACCTTCTCTTAGAATGTTTACTTACTCTCTTATCTTACTCTTATTCTTCTTCTACTCTCTTCTTTACTTACTTCTTCTATACTATCTTAGTATACGTAATATATAGAAGAATAGAATAAGAGAGTAAGAGAATAGAATAATATAGTTTAAGACTTACTATATCTCTTAGAGGCTTTAGTTAATCTAGCTATAAATACTTAACTTTTATAATTTACGATTTACGATTTATAATTTACGTTTTAGTCGATTCCGGCTTTTAGTATATATAGGACGCTCTAGCTAGCTAGCTTGAGAATTTTTTAAGATAGTATTTTTTTTTTACGTTTTTTTTATTTTTATAAGGAATTATAAGGAATTATATAGTCTGATTATTAACTGGTTTAAGACTTAATATAGCGGTATTCTAAATATACTAAAAGGTTAGAGTAACTAAATCGTAAATTATAAATTATATAGAAAATTTTCAAGTATTTATAGATAGATTAACTAGATTAACTAGATTAACTAGGTAGATATATAGTGAGTTAGAGTTACGAGGTAGACTTGAATTATATTAAATTATACTATATTATACTATCGACTTTCTTACTTATTATTCTAGTCTTTTATATATTATATGTAGATAGGAGTATAGATGAGAGTATAGATAGAAGTATAGGTAGAAGTATAGGTAAGTATAGATAAGAGTATAGGTAAGAGTATAGGTAAGAGAGGTAGAGAAAGAGAGTAAGTAAACCTTTTAAAGGAAAGTTTTTTCTAGTATAAGTAAGAGAAGTTAAGGAAGTAAATATATTCTTTCTCTTTCTCTCTTTCTCTCTTTCTCTCTTTCTTACTCTTCTCTTCTCTTCTCGCTTCTCGCTTCTCTTCTCTATTATTTATCTAGAAATAATAGTAGAAATATAATATAATAGTTAGATAATAAATAGTAAAGTAGTAGGAAAGCGAGAGACGATTTCACTACTATATACGTAATATATATTATATCTTATTATCTCACTATTCTCTAATTAGCTAGTAGCTACTAGTTATAGATAAGACTCTTAGGTCTTAAAATAGATAGTTTTATAAGTATAGAATAGTAAAAGAGAGAGAGAGAGAGAGAAGGAGAGAGAATTTGAAATTTAAAACTCTTCTATTTTATACTTAGGAAAAGTAAGACTTTATAATTTATAATTTTCTATTTACGATTTAGTTAAATCGACTTTTTAGTAAATTTAGAATACTATAATAAGAGAAGGGGTTTTTTTCTCTTTGTTTTTTGTTTTTTCTTTTATTTTTTATTCTTTAGTAAGGTTTAGTACGTTTTTAGAGTAGTAGTGATATGCCGTGGATGAAGGATGTGATGCTGGTTGTGAGGGCTTGCTATTCTTAAGATGCCTATAATTAGCTCGTGAAAAGCGTTTCTTATTTATAGAGAGGAGAAAAGAATAGAGACTTTGATTTTTCTTTTTGGACTAGGAGCGAGGTTAAGGTGTATTGTGAAAGTGGTAACAAGGGTAGGTAACATATATATCTTTTGAAAGATCTTATTTGGGGTACTCGTGTTGAGAAATGAAACTTGTGGGAAGAAATTAGAGGATTAATTAGTTTCCCTTTTTTTGTTTATTATCATAGGCCACTTTCTTAAGCTTGCTTTTTCTTTTTTCCTTCTTCTGGACTTTGGGTAGAAGAGGGTCGGTTTCGTTCTTCGGGTATATATATACGTTTGAAGATCGGTAAGAGAAATAAATAGAGGTTCTCTCTCAAAGTAAGCGTTACACTCTCGTATTCTTCTATCGTATTGTACACAGTATTTTCGGATAATCATAACCATTAATATAGAAGGTTAAGAGAACCAAGAAAGCGGACAACTTATTCTTCTGAACTGTCTCGAACGATGGTTTCTATTGTCTGAGTTTTATATCAGGTGGTCATGACAGATACTAGCAGTGGGGGATAATTAGTGATATCAGATAATTTTTCAAATCGAGTCTATGCTCCAAATGAGGGTTTGGTAGGTTTTCCATTCTAACACTTCTATAGAACTTCACTTGAAGAAAGTTCCAGTGCGCGATTGTGATGAGTGACCATCTTTTCTTTGTGATCTAGGTTTTAGTCTCCTTCATTTTCGATTCTTCTGTTTCGAAGTTGTGGAAATTGTCTCGTGTTCCCAATGGTTTTGGTGGCGTAATATTCATACCCTCAAACATATTCTGCTTATTTAGAAGGAATGTCCACTGGTATTGAAATTAAAATCGATTGCCCCACATACCTTCGAGAATTGATTGGACGTACATTTGACGTTGTATCAAGATTGATTGTCGCCCCACACCCAGATCGGGATTCCCTTAATACTATATCCACAAGGCGAGTAGTTTGAGCAATTAAAGATCTTATTGCATGCGATATCTAAACGCCATACTTCTTATCTCCTAAATGACTTCTATTAATTGTGACGTTCATCAAGTAGCCACCTCGAACAGTCTAGTTTTGTTGCAACTCGGCAGTGAGACAAAGCCCCCGCTCCTGGGTACAACGTTGAAACAATATAAACAGATGAAAAAGAATTAAGCGCCCATTGAGGCAGTTCTTTTAACCCGGCAGCATCCCTAGATCAATTGATAACAAAACAACTTAAACCCCTCAATACCTCGTACGATATCTCAACCCATTCTAAAGTGACCATCTCTTTTCTCCTTTTTCCATTTCAATTTCACAATAACCATCAAAATGCACTATTCCATCCTCCCCATCATCGCCCTCGCGGCTCTTCCCAGCGCCTATGGGCAAGCAGCGCGAATGCTTCGCTTCGCCTGCTCCCAGCTAGTAGTAGAACGTCTCGACCCTCTCGTATCCCCCGGTATCATAGGAAGTCCCCATGTCCACCAAATAGTCGGAGGGAATTCCTTCAATGCTACGATGAAACCTGTGGAGTATGATTTACCAAGCGAATCGACCTGTACGAGTTGTAGTTTCAGCGAGGACTTTAGTAATTATTGGACGGCGAGCTTGTATTATAGGGCGAGGAACGGGACGTTCAAACGTGTGCCGCAGATGGCGAATGGGAATTTGGAACAGAGAGGGGGCATTACGGTTTATTATATTACGCCTTATGATGGGGTTAGTAACGTTACGGCGTTTACACCGGTGAGTGTTTTTATTACTGTCACTTGAACGTTTTAAACTCGCCTGCGCCGATGAAGAATTATTTGGTGATGGGTATGGCGACTCGAGATGTCATATTGTGGAGTTTCAAAAACTGCTCATTGAAGACCAATTTGGGAAAATGAATCATCTTTCACTTCAAAGTATCCGCTCAAACTTCTAACACGATGGACAGGGCTTCCGAATGCTAGCAGGAAACCCAATGCTCCGCACAACAGAAGGAGAATCCCTTGGAATCTGCCACCGCTGCTTCGAAGGCGAAAATTTCGAACCCTTCGGCGGAGCACCATGTACCGGAAATGATACAACACACTTTCCTGATCATTTCTGTCCTGGAGGAATTCGGACTCAAGTAACTTTCCCAACATGTTGGGATGGCAAAAATCTCGATTCTCCAGATCACCAAAGTCATGTCGCTTATGCAACTATTCCTTTTGAACCTTATGCGGATCCAGTCATTACGCGCCCGTATACAGTGGAGCAACAGAGAGGGAAGTGTCCGGAGGGGTTTCCGATTCATTTGCCCCAGTTGATGTATGAGGTTATGTGGAATACTACCCAGTTTAATCATAAGGAGCTTTGGAATGAGAATGGGAGTCAGCCTTTTGTTTATTCGATGGGTGATGCGTGAGTTTGAATACTTCTCATAAAAAATACACGACCACTTTGAGTTGGAGCTGACGATTAATCATCAGTACTGGACATGGCCAGCACGGCGATTACATGTTCGGGTGGAAAGGGGATTCGTTGCAGCGTGCTATGGATGCCCGTTGCAACAATGCACTTTGTGAAGGCGTCCTTCTTCGACAATCCAATCAGGATGCAATGAAGTGCTCGATTCCGCAGACTATGAAGGAAGATGTTGACGGTGATAACTGTAATTTATGCCTCCCAAAAAATTGCTTTAGCAAGCTTCTAATACCATCACATTTAGGGCTGGAGAGCATTCCAGGCGGTGTTGTGATCAGTTAATGTGAAAACCCAGGATTTCTCTAATGAGAATGAACTCGCAAAGGAGGATCGTTCAGGTGCTTGTATTACTTGGATGTTGTACATAATTTGAAGGTCGTTTTGCCGCTTGACTATGAGAAATCAATAACATAAATTTTCTCAAAACGTGGGTGAAAACTGCTTCTATTGAGACAATATAAGAAATATCTTTGATCAACCGAAAGAATAAAACACGAGAAAGTCCCTAGAATAAAGGTCCCACGCTTTTTATTCACTGGATCTGGTCTGTGGACTTGTCAAACGAGACGCCGTATGAAGTGTCATTTTGGCATAACCACTTCTTAAGCTGCCAGCTTCATCGGACTAATGACACCAATTAGGAATGCTCTTAAATGTGTATTACAAATTCGCCGATCCGTGTAACGCACCTAAATTCGGACTTTGAGTATTACTAGACTTAGGCGGAGAGTCTCTAACAATTATAATATTAAGTAGAATTTGACTAATAATATATTAGCTATATATAATATATTAAGTTATTAAATCGCTAAATAGTAACTTTCTACCAATAGCTAATAGAATCTATAGGCTTGACTTTAAGCAAAGTTATATACTTTTTATTAATCGAAAACTATAATAAAAGTAGGTACTTAGCTCGCTTAAAGTAACTACTCTAGATTTATAGATCTAGTTTTTATATTAAAGAAAATAAGCTTTTAGAAAAAAAGAGCAAATTATATTATATAATTAACATTTACTATATAGAGCTTCGAGATCAAAAAAGCTAATATATATCGATATTCGTCTCTTTGTTACTAACGATATATTACGCTAATTATAGTAGAGTAAAAAAGTATTGATTTATATTAAGAGCTAATTATCGAAAATTTATCGACATAAAGTATTAATACTAACTCTAAGTATTACAAAGACGTAAAAGAAAGTAAGATAAGTAAGTATTACTCTACGAACACGTATTTTCACTTTAATTACGCGGAACGTTCTAATATATTTAAAAGTACTATTTGAGTCTCTAAGAAGATCTAGGCTAGTATAGTCGATAGTATTTATAATATTATACTACTACGATATATTATTAGAAACCTACTTTAATACGTACTATTTATACTATTTAAATACTACGATATCTAATAATATTATCCTTTATATTATTAGTATTTTAATCGATATTATAATAATATCGTAGTATTACTAAGCCTAAATATTTAAGCTTTTTACCTCGGATTTTAACTCTACTTCTTTTTAGCCTTATCTTTTGAAACTATATAGTATAACGTATAGTGTAGAAAATATAGTACTAAATAGCTAGAATTATAGATCTATTTAAATAGAGTATTTTAAAAAAAGAATTATATAAATAGCTCTTAAACTAACCTAAGTAATATAAAGTGATAAATATAGCCTATCTAAGATAGATTTCTAGATATATTTCTATTAATACTAAGTACTAATTTAATAATAATAACATTAGATTAAAAGTTATAATATAATAGATTAGTATATTAAACTTGTTAAATTTTACACTTTAATTATATATAAAGATTAACTAAATCAATGTTTAAAAAATTTAGATTTTATACTACTCTAGTTAAAATTTATATATATTTCTATAAAACGATTTTATTTATTTAAATAAGGTTCTATATACTTAATTTTTATTCGATTAATATATATATAGGCTTAAAAGAAAGCTCTAAATTAGAGCTTTCTAATAATATAATTAAAACTTAATTCTATAACGTAGATAATTTTTAATTATACCTTAAAGATAATAGACTTTAGATATTTAATTTAGCTTTAATATATATTCTAGTATACTATACTATAATTAGTTAAAACATACTCTAATTATTTATAGATTAAAGAATATTAATTATAATTACTTTAAATATAAAAAAGGTTCTTAAAAGGCTCTCTCTTTCGCTTTAAAAAGTCTTCTATCTTTATTCTTTATATCTATCTTAAAGTCGCTCTATAATTATTACCTATCTCTTTTTAGTACTAGTTACTAAAAGATTATAACTTCTACTACTACTATTAATACTTTAAAAGTTTAATAACTTCGGTCCTCTTAATTACTTATACGATTTTATTCTTTATTTATTACCTTTATACTTTACTTTTTACTAAATTACTATATTCTCTTAGATATTAAGCTCTTAGTCTTACGTTCCTTTAAAATCACTACTAATATCACCTGTTTTATCTTATTTAAGTACTTTAAGCTTCTAGAAGAACTCTTTTAAAACTAAGCTAGTAGTAACTAATATAAGTATACTCTATTTAGATCTATAAGAAGTGTTCTAAATCTAGAAAAAGCCTACTAAAAGACCTTAAACTAGCTATATTTAGCTCTATATAATTAACGAGAATTATAAGACAGTTTATATATAAGAAACCCTTAAATCTAATAATATAATTAGCTTACTAATTTCTTTCTTAGTAATAAATCCACTAGCTACTAGAAGTAGCGTTATAAGTACTATACTAAGAGATATACTATAAATAGTAGTACTAAAATCATAGCTACTTACTTCTTTAAAGATTATAGAATTAATATTAAAACCCTATACTAAAAGGCTACTAAAAAGAGATAAATTAGTATTAAAGAAGCTATAAATACAGCCTACTAAAACCCTTAAAAAAGATATAAGATTATATATATAATCTATCTTAACTTTAATAATAAGTACTTAGCTATCGATTCTAATACTTTAAAGGTTTTATTTATAAACATTATCGTCTTTTATAACCTTCTTATACGCTTTACTAAATATAAGGCCTTTTATACTCTTATTTAATATCTTAATAACCTTAGAGGCGATATTCTACCTAAAGTATACTCTATACTATATAACTAGGTTAAGTAATAATACTAGGACAGTTTCGCTAAAACGAAGTATTATCTATTAAGATTCTAGTCTAAAATATATATATCTAATAATAAGTAGAAGTTAGATAATAGTCTTTTTATTCTAGGTTATATAGCTTATAGTGTTAACGAGTTTAGTAATCTAGTAGAAGTAGTACTTAGTATAAAACAAATTAAAGAGCCTTATATAAGTGAAAATATCGTACTCTTTTTACTTAAAATACTCTAAGATTATAGTATATAAAAACACTTCTAAAAATCTTAAATAAATACTTATTACTTTTAATAGATATATTTAATAAAATTAGCTACTTTCTTATAAATAATATATCTAATAATAATATTATACTTTACTAAGTTACTTTAGTACTAGGTAAAAGTAATATAAGAGGCTAGGCTAAGTACTACTAAATTTAATATATATACTATATACTCTACCTTACTATTAGAGATATAGTCTCTAAAAAGTATATAGATTTTAAGCTTAAGATAAACTAATTAGAAGATATCTACTCCTAAGACCCTTTATAGAGGTTTAAAGTTTATAATACTCTTAAACACCTCTTTAACTTTATAAAAAAGGTATATATAAGTATAGTATTATATAACGAATTTAAGAAGTTAACTAGAGGCCTTATTATACTCTAAGCTAATAAAATATACTAGATATCCTAGTATAGAAGTATTTAAAGAGCGATTACTTTAAGGCTTAAGATTAAGCACTTTTAGAATATATATAAGTTTAATCTTAATAATATAATTACTACTTATAATTAGTCTAAACTCGGTTTAGTAAGTATAGTACTACTTTTACTTTTTAATCTCTTATTAATTTAATTAGATAAAGCTCTTTTTTAGCTCCTTTAAGTACTCTTTATTAGCGCTTAAGAGTATATCTAGAACTCTTAATAAAACGATTCTAATAATAGACTTTATTCTCTCTCTTTTTAAGAAGGCTTAAAAGAAGTATATTAATAATCTAGCTATACTATTCTTATTTTAAAAAGGTAAATAATATCCTTTTCTCTTTCTCTTTTACTTTACTAATAATATCTTAAGATAGGAAAAGATCTCTAAATACTATGATTTAACTAAGAGATTACTAGTATATACTACTATAGTAGTACTCTACTTAGCTTATAAGTAGATGTACTTAGAAAAGGCCTAGGAACCTAGCTAAATAGCCTCTGCTTAGGCTATAGTAGAAAAACTATAGAATAACGATTATTACTCTAAGATAGTATCTAGCTATATAAATAATACTAATATTAATCTTCGGATTATGTTATTTAGCCTACTTTATTACTCTCTAGTATCTACCTAAGTATCTAATTTATTTACCTAGTTTTTATCTTAAAAGAGGAGTAAGAGGTAAGCTTTAACTCTTATTTTAACTTTACCTCTTTTTACTTTAATCTTTTAATTTTACTTCTTTTTAGCTAATACGCTTTAACCTAGGCTTCTCTCTTTTATAAGTAATAAGTATACTTAATATTATACTCTTTTACCTTAAGATATAGATAAAAGTATAATTAAATAGTAGCTCTAACCTACTTAAAAAAAGGCCTATTCTAATCTTTATAAGATAGTAATAAATATACTTTTTATCTTATATTTAAGTATCTTAGTAGAACGCCTCTAGTCTTTAGCTAAATTAGTAGTTATAAATCGACGTAATCGCCTTAAGATATATACTATAGAGATACTCGAATATTTAAAGTCTTAGTATAAGATTCTATCTTTTAATCTTATTAGCTAATTCTAGAGTAAGAAGGAGGTATTTAATATATAGGAAGTGCTTTAAGATAGCTTAGATAGAAGTACTTTTATCTATAGAATAAATAGTAGGTCTAGTTTTAGTTTAAGTTTTAAGAGGTCTATAAACTAAACTTATTTTCGTTGTTTTTTCTAGTAGTATATATTTATTCTTATATTTTAAGTACTTAGATAGTTATTTCCCTTTATCTAAAGAATTTTATAATATACTATTAATTTATTATTAAATAAAGAGTTATAAGAAGGCTTAGTTATTAGAGTACTATTACTAAGCTAATTATTTTAAAAACGTTATATCTAGTAAGTTAGTTATTCTTAATAACTACGTCTTCTAAAAAGAAGCTCTAAACGCTAAAAATTTAATTAAATACTAATTAGTTACTACTAAACTTCCTATTAAATTTAGAGTATTATAATTAATTATATACTATAATCTTTATATAAAATATTTAGTAAGACATGCTAAGACCTAGGTCTTAGTATAGTATATATATAATATATATCTTAAATATCTATCGATTTATATACTAAAAAGCGACTTTTAGCTACGTACTTAATTAAACTACTAGCTTCTTATAAAATCGCCTAATACGCTTAGTTTAGACTATTTAGTATATAATAAATAACTTCTACTAATTATTTTATTAATATCTATAATTATTATTATATAGTTTTAAAGTAATAGAAAAGTATATAAAAAAGTATAAATAGTCTTATTTTAAGAAAAAGTAGGTTTTAGCGCTTATAAGTTATTAAAAGATATACTATATAATATCACGATATTATAATAGTATTATAGCGTATTTAGATACGTACTACTAGGATATTATAATAATATATTAATCTAAAATACTATAGTATTTTATCACGATAATACTATCGACTATACTACTCTAGGCGAATGAAAAATTTGGTTCTTTTATTCTCCTAAAAGCTCTTAGATTATATTTCGAGATACACTTTCGAGATACACTTGAGTAATGAGAAATGGGATGTTTGCGACGCCCACTTCTCTTATTAATGCTTGTGTTCTAAGTCCCCTGATATCTGTACGACATTGACAGGTCTTATCTTAGCTTATTTGCTTATATATGCTATAATGAAGTGAGATCGTCGCTTGAAGTGAACGATGCTTCCTAGGAAAAGGCTAGGATAGGATTCCTATCAAACCAAAAAAATGGTATTTAGAAAGCTTAAAACAGGGAAGATATTGAGTTAAGAGTATCTTCATTAGTTGAGATGAGACAGAAAGAAAGACATTCAGCCGGAGTTTACCCGTCATCTTTCGTAAAGCACGTGAACACAAGTGAGAGGCCTCCGAACCCGCACTGGCAAAAAGGTAAAGCAATTGCCGTGGCCCTCGGACAAATGTAAGTGCTTTTAAGTTACATGTAAACTTTGAAGCGTGGCATTGTCCAGGGGCAACACATGGCAGTTGAATTTAACTTTGAAGTTATTCGGGTATGGCTTGGCGAGCTTGGTTACCACTTTTTTCTATTTCCCTTCATCGCTTTCTTGGAATCTCAAAACAACCTCGCCTCGCTTACAATTAATCAAAATTAATTGAAAACCTACTAAATTGTCAACATTGCTTCCGAAGATGCCTCATAACTCGCCCACGCCGCTCTCTCGTTATTGTCCGACGGCAATTGAACCGCACCAATTCCCAAGGCATCCCGCGGCTGTTCAATTTATACAGCAGTTTATGCAAGGCTAGCTAGCTGCCGGTCCTCGGTTCCGAGATGGCTTGTTGTTGTCACTGCAGATGACGAGGATTTCTATCGCAAATTCGTGCAATCTTGCGCCGCGAGAGAAATTCGTGAGGGGTCGATTCTGCTTCTGTTGAAGGACGTTTCGGCAATTGGCAGAGTCGCAGTTGCCGACTGACGGCGAAACTCGTGACCGAAAACGTCCACATCGTCACGATTTAAAAGCCTCCTTTTCATGCTTTTTCAAGGAGGTTCCCACCTCCTCAACTGTCAACTCCATTTTATACTAGTACGACAACTAGCCTCTTGCCACAGCATTTCCTTGCACTTGCATCAGCCCCTCCTCACACCATTATGCAGAGGTCTTTCGGCAAGTCATGACAGCTCTCGATAACTCCCTCTTTGGCCCTCTTATTTCTCCGTGTCCGGGGTCCTTTGCTCCCCCGCCACTTCAGGCATCCACTTTCACTCCATATGGCGGGGTCTTGTTCTCTCCAGACTCGGATTTGTATTTCCCATCCCACACAATACTAGGGTCCTCACATCTGTCCATGCTGGTCCTGTAAGTAGGCCCCCTCAATATGCATGTTCATGACCCGAGACGACACAGTAGTGGCATATCTGGCAGATACGCCACACGACGAATTGGTGAATTGTCTCCGTCTTGTCCGTTAGTATAACTAACCATCTCTCTGGCCCAGGAGATCCCCCCCTCAGTCGATCTGCCGTGTGCACCTTGGGTTGTTTGACAACGACCCCTAGACGTTTGAAGCTTCTACTTCCTGCAGAACGGGCACCGGCAGCATGGCACCACGTTGATTTGAGGCCCACAAGCGTCAGCTGGGTTTGTGGATTTCGTGGACTTACTTGTTGAAGGATATCGGCAGCTGTCCTATACGCTGTAGGTTTTTCCGATGGGGCTGCCAAGCGGCGTTTCCGAAGCAAGAAAAGACGGCGTCTCGGAACACGGTTTGGATTGTAAATCCTTCTGTGTCACATCATCCAATCTTTGCTCTTTTTGCCGTGCCGTCTTGCAGATTGGGTCACTTGCATGTATGGCAGATCGAAGATCCATTAATGAAGGTTGGGGATTAAAGCGTGTATCCACTGCCCTTCTCCCGGATCTATAGACGGCTCGAGAACCTGCGTTGCATAAACTTTTACCCGGACTAAGCCTACCTTTGGGAATATTCATATTCTATCGTTGCCGCTTCTTCATTCATGAACTCTGGAAAGCAAAGCATTCCACGCGCAATCCCTCTCCTGCTATTTTAGCATTTCACATTATGGCTGTGCAATCACTTGTTGGTTCGCTTCTAGGCCACTGGCCTTCCATTCTTTTTGTTGCACTGGTGTCATATCTCGTCAAGAACCGATTCAACCGAGGGTTAAACAAGCATCCTGGCCCCTTTCTTGCTTCCATCACCGACTGGTGGAGATTTTGGATTGTATACAAGCGAAGACCAGAGGTTGAACATATTAGACTACACGCCAAGCATGGCAATGTTGTGCGACTCGGACCCAACGCTCTGTCATTCTCAGATCCCCAAGCACTGAAGACCATCTATGGTCTTAACAAAGGTTTCATCAAGGTATTGCGTATATTGGATCCCCCAAATTGAGTCTCTGACGAAGTATAGTCTGAATTTTATCCTGTCCAACAATCAGTGGCAAACGGACATCCTCTACCTTCGTTGTTTAGCTCAACCTCGGAATCATTCCATGCGCAATTTCGAAGATGTGTTAGTAGTGCATTCTCAATGTCTACTGTAGTCCAATATGAGCCCTTCGTCGATTCCACAACCGAATTATTTTTGTCACAAACGGAAAAACTATACGCCGAACCAGCAGAAGGTTGCAACTTCTCACAATGGCTTCAATTCTACGCATTCGATGTTATTGGAGAGATGACATATAGCAAACGCCATGGATTTGTTGAGCAAAATCGCGACATTGATGGGATAATTAAGTATTTAGCCGGGCTGTTTGATTATGTTGCCCCAATTGGCCAGATTCCAATTCTGGACCTGTTCTTTCTCAAAAACCCGCTCTATTTGATGGCTGCCAAATATGGGCTCGTCGATGTTACTTTCCCAGTCGCAAAATTTGCCCAACAACGCATGGCTGAACGATATCCGGTCGATACGTCTAAATCTGCATCCGTCCTTCCATCCACTGAGCCCAAAAGCTCCAAGCCAGTGCAACCAGATCTTCTCTCCAAATTTATGCAGGCGAAAGAATCTCGACCAGATTTCATGAACGACACACTCGTCACTACCATGGCTGTTTCGATGGCTTTCGCTGGTTCAGAAACAACTGCAATATCTCTCTCGTCCGTGTTCTACTTCCTTCTCAAGAATCCTGCCTGTCTTGCTGCGCTATACCGCGAGTTGGATAGCAAGGATGCGGAAAATTTCTTTACAAACCCGAAAGGTGTTGTCACATGGTCCGAGTCCCAAGAACTACCATACTTGGATGCATGCATCAAAGAGAGTTTCCGACTTCATCCTGCAGCAGGTTTACCAATCGAAAGAATTGTGCCTGAACCAGGGGTGGAAATTGCAGGGGTTTTTGTCAAGGGTGGAACTATCGTTGGATGTAATGCCTGGGTTCTCCATCGAACACGAGAAATATTTGGAGAAGATGTAGAAGTCTTTAGACCGGAAAGGTGGCTTGCTGGAGGTGGCGTGGCAGGCCAAGGCGTCGTTGAACTATCGAAAGAAGTCAACGTGAGAGCAGAAGAGAAAAGAATTAAAGATATGGGAGCAACACTTTTTCATTTTGGGATGGGGGCTCGGACATGCATTGGGAAGAACATTAGTTTGTTGGAGATTTACAAGTTGGTTCCTTCAGTTTTGAGAATGTTTGAGGTATGTTTTTGCCCTAAACTACTATGAGAGTTGACGACTGACTTGTTGATAACAGGTCACCCTCGAAGACCCATCAAAGGAATGGACTCTGCGTAATGCTTGGTTTGTCCGTCAACTCAACTTTCGAACGAATTTCCGGCGGCGCCAAGCCGTGTGAATAATAATGTGGCATGGATTCCTTTTGCGTTTGGGCGTTGCATAGCTTGCTTTTTATGTGGCATTTGCAGCATCATGGATAAACATGTTAGTCCTGCTATTTTTCCTTACTTCTCGAAATAAAAATTTATACACAAATAGCTCAATTGAAGAAGCTGGTAAAGCACCCGTCCACGGACTCAAGGCATATCATCATCCAAACAATAAAATCATTTAAGAGAAGTTAAGTTAATGGTCTAAAGAATACTGGGTAATTAGCAAGGCAAGAGCTTGAATGTCCTAAACTCCTTCATGCTCCTCTATTCTCCTAAGCACTTTCGTGTCATACTAGTCTGTAGGCTTTGACCGAAATAGCTTTCAGTGCCTCCGCTTTCATTTTTATATTTTTTTGATGGTCATTAGTCAGATGCAGTTGAGAATCCCTGGTACTGTATTGTATGTGAGTGATAAGCAAGGATTGAGTAATAGTTACTATTCACTCTTTCAATTCATTATAAACTGCGGGGTTGAGATTGCTAGCGCCCATGATTACATATTCACCAGAACGTTGCCCCCAAGCCTTCCTGAGCCACGCCCACCACCGCATACAAAAGCTCGATCTTCAACCTCAATTTCTCCTCACAAACTTGCGCAAAATCTCGCAAACCCACGCAAAGCTATTCACATAACACCACAATACAAAATCCGAAAAGATGTACTTCCACACGCTAATTATTGCCTTCGTACTTTTGGTACTTGTCAATGCCGCAACTCTCCACGTCGACGTAGGAAAGGGAGGGGCTTTGAAGTTCGATCCTGAGATCATTACTGCTTCAGAGGGTGACATGTATGTATCACTCTTTTTTTCTAGCGTAGGAAAAAGAACAGATCCTTTCCTTCGTGGAGATGACTATGGCTTCTCAGACGATATACTTCACCTTCAATTTTAAATTAGCTAGCTGACTTGGAAATTACAGTGTCGTGTTCCACTTCTATACCCCTCACTCCGTCGTCAATGGGCCATTCGAGACGCCATGTAGCTATTCCCAAAAGACATTCTTCTACTCGGGCGTGATTGATGGGGACAAGGATGGCGTAAGTCTTCTTATTCTTCCTTCCCATACGCACTGAATTATCGAACTCTAACCATAAAATAGAATCAAACCTACCAAATCGGAATCCAATCTCCAGACCCAATTTGGCTGTATTGTGGTGTAAAGAAACACTGTCAACACGGAATGGTTGGAGTCATCAATCCTCCAGGCAACGAGGGCCTTTCCCAATACCGGTGTAAGTGCTCTCTGAGGTCTTTTTTCAAACATACTTCTAGAAATAGTAATACTGATTCCGAGATCTTTCACAGCCACTGCTGCCACCGTTGCAAATGCAACTTCACCAACAGGACTTTTCAACGGGAACCCTGAAAACCATCCAGGAAACAGCACTTCTACAGGAACAGGAAACGGCACTGCCACAAGTACAGGAAACGACACCGTAATCACAAGCAAACCTACTGCTCCTCCTTCGTCAACCTCAGCTGCTGCTTCTTCGACGTCGAGTAGCACGGCTGGAGCTTATGTAGCAACACCGGAGGCGGGTTCCCTTTTCGTTGGTTTGATGGGTCTAATTGGCGCTGCATTTATCTGAGTGGCTTGGGATTTGATCTTATGGTTGGGTTGGGTTAGCAAGGAAGCTTTCTACTACAGAATCGATTTCAACTTTTTGACGTATCTCCTCTATGAGAAATCTCGTACTACGGTGTTGTAGTTGATCAGTGCATAGGGCAAGTAGTAATAAATTATCGAGACTTAATTCTGCCCCATGAACCACTGACATCTTGCTTTGTTCATTTGTGCGTCATGGATTGCGTGCAGTGCTGAGAACAACCTTTATAGCAGGGTATTTGGTGTATTCGTTTCTTTCGCATGTACCATCAATAAAACGTACCTCGGTGTACTGACCATGCAAGACTTCCGCTAAGAGAAGCGGAAATTGTTCTCCGTTTTCCTAATTCATTATCAAGGAATAGCCGGGCGAATGCTTCTTGTTGAGGCTCGATTACTTTGAAAGTAGGGTATCGTACATCATACATTATCCTCATTCCTCCGCGTAACGATAGCTAAGATTCAGATTCAACACTCAAAACAACCTTTTAACTCACTTGGATCGCCTAAGGTGAGGAAAATTCTTTTCTAGGTCTCAGGAAGAATTAAATGTGTCTACACTAGCGGGTTGATCGAACGTCAGAGTCATAATTTCCCCCTTGACTTCCTCTATTCTGAACCCTTCGTTGATTCTCTCTTTATTTAGACTCCGACTTGTTCAAATGGTCTTTTCTAGCGTAATTAAAGGCTGTCTTGTACACACTGAGAACTGACTAGCGAGTGGCGCTTGGAATATCGAGTGGTCATAATTCCATAGTAGTGAAGTCAATACCCGTAAAAGATTCATTGAATTGTATTGTCCCAGACGTTCAAGGACAGTCAAATTGATTCAAAACTTTTCGTAGAAGTAACAAGCATCACAGTTTCTCAGTTTGGAAAAAAATCCTCGTAAGTCTTAACGCAATGTACTTACTTTATTTTCTTTGAGCAATTTTATCAACCAAGTATATTTAAGCTGAAGAATATGCTAATGTCTAGCGCAATTACTACTACTACTCAACTTATATCTCATCAAGTTGTCATTTCATATGTTCCTCGAACACTCATGATCGCTTTCGTATAAATAGTGAAACTAGAAACTTCAACTGTGCGTGCCTAGAATTACAGTAAGTTGTGAATCAAGCTTCCCTAGTTTTAAAAAGCAAAGAAAAGCCGAGAAAAGGTTCAAAAAAGTCCATGTCTTAAAAACTCTTCTCTAAATCTTAGAACAATAGCTCTACGACTCATCTAACACGAAAAAACCCCAATTCTTAAGACGATTCTAGATAGTAAGAATACCTCTGACCTCTAAGAAATTATAGATAACTTTAATTAAAGTAACGAGTAGATTTGTCTTGTCTTTAAAAGTTGATTATAGCTTAAAACACTACTTACTCTTAATAAGAATAATATAGAAAAGAGAAAGAGAAGGAGGAGGAGAGAGAGTAGAGAAGATAGAGTAGTAAAGAGAGAAGGAGGAAGATAGAAGAAAGAAGATAAAGATAAGAAGAGAAGTAAAGAAGAGAAGAAGAGAAGAAGAGAGGTAGAGGAGAAGAGAAGGAAGGAGGAGAGGTAGATTAAGAAGAGGAAGTTCTAAGTATAAGAGATATAAAGGATATATAAAAAGGTTAAGGTAAAAGAAAAGAATAAGAAGGCTTATAAAGAATACTTAATAGCTATACTTAAAAAAAAACTACTATAATACTCTAAATAGAGGGGATTATAGAGATAAAGAAGAAGAAGAAGATAGAGAGTAATAGAGAGTTCTTAATCTAGATAAAGAGGGGGGGAGGGGTATTAGAGAGGCTTTTCCTAGTTCTTTCCCAAGACATGGACTTTTTTAAACTTTTTTCAGCTTTTCTCAGCTCTTTAAAACCCGGGAAGCTTAACTTGCAACTGACTGTAAGGTAAACCATGGACTTAAGCAAGGGTCATCAACCCGGTCGGGAAACTTGTTCAAAAGAAATGAAATCAACATTGACGGTAACGAATACAACGATGAAACGATATACATCGAAACCACGAAACCCTTCGCACCCCCATCGCCTACCATAAAATTGCAATAAAACCCGTATGCTATGCCTCCGCAGAAACGAAACCCGACCTAGCCCACCTCGCCATCCCTAGACACCATCATGAAATCGTAATACGTCGTTCAGATACACTCTTAAGCAGCAACTTGCGATCTCGTCGTATCAACCTCACTAGGAGCATAACTTCCAGGTGGTAATCCAGTAGTGACCGACGCACCACTGCTGATTCGACTACCATCTACTCCGTTTCCCGACTCTCCAGCGAGATGTTCATGATGTAAATCCTCCCCCAGTTCCGAGTCAGGGACTTGTTGGTGGTGACCGGGCAATAAGTTATTATGCAAATGAGCATTGGAATTAACGTCTTCCAACTCTGGTTGCCAATCCTTGAGATCATCTTCCGCATCGTTGAGGATCTGTCGTGCTTGGTTTGTGTGTTCGTAGGCACCACGGATGTCTCCTGGAATTACCGGGGTGTCGTCGAGGAGGTTTAGGAGACGACGGCCGTGACGGGCTAGAATGATTTGTTTCTCGGCTCGTTCGATGGTTGCTGCAAATTCGGCGGCGTATGCTTCCTTCATCTTCTGACGTGTCTAAAGAAAGTCAGTAAATGTACAGCATCCAGGAGTAATTGAGAATAACTCACAATATTCGTCAATTGAGCCTCAGCAACCAGATTCTCCGCCTCCGCACGAACAAGTTCCTGCTCCAAAATAACCAACTTCGCACTCTCCGGTTCCTTAGCCTTCAACTTCGAAATCTCATCCATAAGCTTCGCCTTATTATCTCGACTCGGCTGCACGCTCTTCTCCGTATTCCGAATAGCCTTCAAGATAGCCCTGCTATCATCCAAATTGTGTGCATACAAATCTTCCTGCTCTCCCAGCTCGGAAAGCAAAACTCCAATCTTATCCGACACATCACTAATAGCCTCATCCGTCGTGGCCTCACCCCAATCGGAAAGCTGCGTCGCTATGGAAAGTCGTTCTTTGCCCGCATTTTCGTAGCAATTGATAAGATGGTTCTCGGATTTGATCAATTTGTATAGTTTCTTGCTCAATTCAGGCTGGACGGTTCCTCGTAGGGAACTCAGCGAAAAGCCATGGCGTGCCGGAGTGGTGGGTTCGCTTTTATTCTTGTTCGATCGGATGGAGAGTGCTCGATTCCTGGATTTATTCTTGTCAGCAGATGGTGTGGAGTTTTGGGTGAAAGTCGGGCGGGGGAGAATGCTTGCAGATGGCTCAACACGGGCTTGCTGCCTTTTTCAGATTTCTTCTTGGAATTGCTGCGTCGCATGGTGGGAGGTGGGGGGAAATAACAAGACGGTGGATAAAAACTAGACTTACATGATGATTTCCGGGAGAAGTTTATCTGGAAAGATCGGGAGGAAGGTTTCTGAGTTGTTGGTTAGTTCTTTCCCGAAATATAAATGGTTTTGGATTTTGCGAGGCCAAAATGGGCATCATGGCAACTTCCTCAACCCCGCGGTTTCCCAAGCCAAGCCCCTTGTGACGTCATTCGCAGTGAACGTACCTTGTAAATACTCGGATCGTAAGATCTCCTGGTGTATTTGTGGAATTGAGATGAAAATTAAGAGCAGTGAGATTATCTGGGATCAAGTTGCAATACTTTTTGGTATCCAGGATGTGGTTGTTTGGTGTTGTGCTTTTACCTTTATTGAATGTCGGGCGATGACGTAGGGGTGTAGGTAATCGGCGACAAAGGAAAAGCGTGCCCGGTGAACTTGCTCCTCGTGTACTCAATGATCCGCCGATTTTGGTACAGGCTCGTATATACAACACCCTTACCTTGTTGGGTTTTAACAATGTGAAAGAAAACAGTAAAAAAAATACGGAATAGATTCCACTCGCCTCTAAAAAAGCCAATTAATCTTGAAGTCGATAAATGTAACTTTTAGATTCGTTGTGGTTTTATTAGAAGTTGTTATAATAGTGTAGAAAGTATTAAAATCGGCGGATCATTCCGTACACGAGGAGACTTGGTACCGAGTACCTGTATATGGTCTTTGAGAAACCAATAGAACCCTTTGCAGGTATCATCTGATAATTTTGAGTCCTTGAAATCCCACGCGCAATCCGATTTAGTGTCTCGTCAGTTCTTTGATTCCAGTCCAAGACTTCGGGTCGCTGTCAGCTCTCTCTATGGCAACACGCGATCATGAGCATCAACAATGGAGAACAAATGCGGAGAAAATAGAAAACTCAATTAATCGGAACCCAACATGCTGCCAAAGCACAAAATAATGCCCAACCAAAAACGCCAGTCCTCATGTCCTCTTGACATGGTAAAAGTAACATTCCTAGGCCAGATTGCCCTCGCACTGCCACCCATGTCCTAGCTTTCAATGCGATGAACACCTGCATCCCTCCCCCTCCCACATGACTCCCAAACTACCGGTAGGCTCTGGTGCTTCTCCGTTGCTCCACCACGACTGGGACGCTTCTGCGATAGCTGCTCTGGCTAACTCGAGGTGATGGGTAGTGACCGGTGCTTGTTGGTCTGGTGGTTCTGGTAACTGAGGTGTAGGAGGCTCTGCCATGGCTTCCGTGATGGTGATGAGGGTGGTGTGAGTGTCTGGAGACTGGTCGAGGTGCGACGACGACTTCCTCGACATAGTGATGTCTTCGTTTTGGGGATGAAAAGAGACACATTGTGATTGGTGTTTAGGGTGATTGAAGTGTTTGGTTTGGGCTTTCGTGAGGAGAGAGAGAGTAGGGTAGGGTAGATGGCTAATTTGGCGTGAATATTGATGGCTGAACAGATAGATAGACAAGAAACAACTAACAACTCCAAAGGGGATGCCCGGAGTTATATAGCTAGAAAAGTAGAAACTTTCACCATCTAAAATCCAAACAGGCTCAAGGGTGCCAGCTGGAAAAACAGGATGCTGTACAGTAAGATATCCCCCCTGCAAATCGCTTAACCTGGCAAATGGATTTTCTTTCCAACCCTCCTCGAGCTCTCAAGCTCTCAAGCTCTCAAGCTCTCACGCCCTCGAGCCCTCACACCTCCACATCCGCCCCAACCCCGACTTGCGAAATCCTCAGTCACAGGGTTGAGGCTGTCAAGATATGATACCGAGAGCGCAGAATGCAGAAATGGCCATGTGGAGGCTGAGCTGAGCCCAGACAGAATCTTTAAAGAGCCTCAACTCGTAAGTAGCATCTTACTCCTCACCGAACCAGGTGATTCATTGATAAAACTCTAATCATCAAGACGAAGTCTCGTTGCCTAGAAGTACTCGAGTAAATGTCTCCAGCTGACGCTTGCCAGCTTATTGCTCACACCTCCAAAACCAAGCAGTGGCAAGAACATTCCAGGACAGAGAGACCCGGGACATGTTCGAGTGCGGATACTTCCGACGCCAGTCTTGGAGCTCTGGTGCCGACTTGCGGGGACAAGAAATCCGTATAGTAGAGTCCGTATGCACTGTCGTCTTGGAATATAATACGACTACAAATGGGAAACCTGAGAAACAGGGCTGTGTATGGTTTTTGGCAGCAAAAATACTTTCGAGATCCCTACGTGTACGTCAGCCTGCAGCGCTTTGCTTGGCACTTTACTGGTGACGGGAATCTTCTTCTCTCACGTGCCTCACCATAATAACTCAACTTTTTGAAACGTCAACTTTAAGGAAAAGAGACTCTCCTGCTTCCTGTTTACCACTTTCTTGCCTATTTGCGTGAGTTGGGCTGTCTTCCGACTATCGATGGTGAAATTTATGTCACGTGCATTGGGCCTATGCTCCAATGGAAGTGAGGTGGGGACTCATGCTTTCCATTATTCGATGTATTCTTTTTCCAATCTTTAGTTACTGGTTCAAAGGGTATAAAAGAACACTTGACGAACGTTCCCTATTCACCTGTCTATAAACTGTCTACACCAAAGGCAATGAATGATCAAATGAGTCAACTTTCACGTCCAGAGCCATTCGCTACCTCCTCCCTTCCAAGTTACTAATCACTTCCACGATAAGCTTCTTCAGCAATCTTCGCCAACTTGGAATCCACCACCGACTCAGAACCCAACCCATAAAGATTCTGAAAAGACATAACCATAGGCTTCCACTTCCTCGAATCAACCCTATCCGTAAAGCCCACCAACTTCAACCCATCATCAACATGCGTCCTCAAGATCCTAACCTCCAACGCAACAGCGCCACCCTCAAGACCCCGGAACCCCTTCATCATCTCATGGACCCCCACTAACTCAACCTCCATTTGCACCTCACATTCCTTCACCCCCACCGGCTTGACGCACTCGCTCTCAATAGGAGTCAATCCCGCCACACCAAATTTATCCTTCTCATATCGATAGCCCATCGCAGCTTTATGCGCTGGAATTGGGTGTTTGCCTGTTGTAAGAGCAAGAGCATTGATTTGGGGACCCATGGAATCGGAAGCGAGATTTAAAACACACTGTTTGGTGCGAAGGATATTGAGTGTGGTTTGAGATTTGGTGCTTAGGCCGAGCATACAATGGTTGTCGAGCCACCATGCTGAGGACATGGGCGCGATGTTGGGGGTTCCGTCTTCGTTTTCGGTTGTTATGAGGACGACGATGCTGCCCCAGTAGAAGATGGCTGGTGAGATGGTGGTTCGCATCTTGGAAGGGCTTCTTTTGCTGGAGAAAGGGAGGGTGGAAGGAGAGGGAAGGAGAAAATGTTTGTCGCGATAAGTCTTTTGCAAAGCAGAGTTGCAACCTTTTATACCTATATTCTAAGAGCATTTTCATACCGGGACCAAACGTTACTCTTTCTCCGCGAGGAATCGGGTTCTGCCGCTATCTGTGGAATCTTGCTCTCGATATAGCCAATAATCCGCATAAAGCAAATCCTAACAATGGGACTGCTTTCTTAAGCAGTGATTCATACCCCGCTAGAATAAAGCCCATGTCCACCGTGACTGGCCACTTTGAAAGCAAGGATTTCAGAAATGCGACGCCAAATCCACAATGACTCAGATCTACCACTTGATTTGCAGGAATAATGCTTGTCCGTCTAATTCTAAAGCGTGGAAGGTCTATGTTGGTTGAAGTGCAAGTTGGGATTGGCTTCTCGCTTAAATTCTAGGGGGCAGTTTGTTTGCAATGTCCTCTTCCCAAAATTGATCATCCACACACCTCCTGAAATTACCATCGTATTCCATTTCACCCGCCTACCTCGCAATAACGTTTCTTCTCCTCATGTATTTGACTCCGAATAATCTTCCCACTCCTCAGAACCTCGTCTGCGGTCAGAGCGGCGAGCCGGTAGTGGGTGTCGTCGTGGTCTTTCGGCGTGTCTTTGGTCTTCAGGCCCCGTGCTTGACATTACTCCTGGAGGCGGCGCACGGCTTGTCGAAGCAGAAACAGTTCCTCTTGAACTTTCATCAGTTCCAGAAGCACGCGAGTTCCTCGGGGCCATTGGTGGTGGTGGAGGACTATCCAACCGACTTTGCATCCTACTCACCCCAGTCGGTGCTCTCGGTGCTCTCGGTCTCACGGAAGCCATGCTAACCCCACTCGCCCTCACACTCGCAAACTCGTCCATAGAAACATGACTCCTCCCGCGATAACCCCTCGGAACCGAACGTGGAGCACTCGAAACCTCTCCACCCCCCTCACAATCCGGACAGAGTTCATTCGATGGTGTTTCGAGGATGAAATCTTCTTCGCTTTCGTAGCGTTCAAGGCCTTCGACTTCGCAATGTGAGTGTTCGTGACGGCAGGGGAGGGAGAACATGCAGTGCTGTTTCTCTGTTAATGCACATTTCTTTCATGGCATCTTCTTCTCGCAGTTTTCCTCGCCTCCTTTCCCTTCTCTTCACGGTTCGCTTGTTGGAAGAATGGTGTGAAGAAAAGACATACCTTAAACCACCCAACAATACTATCACCCTCCGGAGCTCGAAGTCCACGACACCTAAAACATGGCCCCTCAAACCATTTGATTTCCCTTCTCAAAGGCTCGGCACATGTCCGCGTAGGACAAGCACTCCGATCGGTGTATCTCAAACTCGTTGTATTGGCTCCATTATGGGGGCAGCCATGAAACCGGTTGATGATCTGGATACACATTGTTCAGATGTCTTGACGATGTTCGCCGTAAGCGAGATGGTGGTGGTGAAGGAGCCGCAGGAAGAGGATGAAGGGGGAAGATAGGAGTATTAAACTAAACTAAAGGAATTTACTGTGGATTTCTGGAAAGTGCTTGTGATTGAGAGGCTTCGTTGGCGTTACTGTGTCCAAAGGCTGTGAATAAAACGCGTCAAATACTCATTCCAAGTCGAAATGCAGAATGGAAAGAACAAAAGAGTCAAATAGACTTATCATGGAAGTAGATTCAAGGGGGAAACGCACTTCAACGCCAAACTAGGCCAAACCAATCAATCCCCTGACCAGGCAAACCAAAAAACACACACATATGTAAAGCATCGGTCCCTCAAACACAGTCAACATTCAAAACACAAAACAAAAACATCAGAGTAATCATCTCATTGCTACTCTACATCTGGCTGGCTACCTGGCTGCTGGTAAAGATACTCACCTAGTCGCTCGATATTGGTGGTGTTCGATGGCACTGTAATAACGGAAATTTACATGGACATGTAAGTATTGTTTTCCCGGACTCGAAATTGTTTACATTACCTCCTTGATTAAAGGTATTCCAAGAGATGGAATTAAATGTCGGCAGCAGTAACAGAGTTATGCCTACGGTCTACGGCTGTATACACAGGAAGGACAAGGCTAGCAGCCAAGTTTTCAACTTCTCAACTTCTAGTAAAAAAGATTAACCTAGAAGAAAGGTAAAGAAATAAGGATGAGCCCCCCCTTAGCTGAGGGACGCGAACTCTAGTGACAGCATCTCACTCTCCCCCTAAGCATACAACACGGTATTTATTTAGTAGGGAGACTTGAGGCTCGTTCCTGTAAGGTGCCTAAAGCCGTATTTCAGTGGGCCTTCCTGTAATCTAGGGTTCAGTTGCCTCTCTGTGGGCTCACTTACTCTAATTTGAACGCCTCTCACAGGGCACTTTTGTAGGGCATCACAGTGTACTACCGCTTGTAGGCGGCTTCCTTAGAAGATCGCTCAACAGAACATAAGAGTAATCATCTCATTGCTACTCTATCTACTCCTAGCTAGCCAGCTGCCATAAAATATACTCTCCCATCACTCAAGCCTCAATCGCTCTCCTAATCCCTCACACCTCAATCCACAACGCTTTTTCTTCCCTTCCTCTCACTCAAAACTTCCCAGGAAAAACTCAACCCATCATCCCATAGTTATACAAAAACTCATCTGCATATCCCAAACCCCCAAAACGCCCAGAAAATGCCGCTCGAAAGTAGTAAATAAAAAGAAAATGGGCACAATATACAGTACAAACAACGGCATGCAGCGAGCCAAAAGATGGAAAACGCCTCGACCCAAGATCAAAGGAGAACCTGGCAAATTAACACAACAGAGAACGAAACAAGAAATAAAGGGCAAACTCGGCCCTCGCTATATATTTACACCAACCCATCTGCAGTCTAGCGAAGGATCGTCAGATCATGATTTTGTTGTCTCGATCACTGATGCACCGGATCCCATCCTTGAGGTGGAGGTCTTCCACGACCACCACCCGCGCTCAAAGACTCAGGAACACCTCCTAGCGAGCCCTGTTGAGGAGGTGGTGTATATGGTTTGTATCCCGGGTAAGCAGGTGCTTGTAAAGGCGGACTTGTAGTTCGGTACGAAGGAGCTGGGGTTCCTCCGCCTCCATAGTTATCTCTGCTTGCTTGACGCTGAGGAGGTACACGACCGCCGTATGGCATTTGTTGTGGTGGAGGTCTAGAATAGATTGGTTGTTGATCACCGGATCCGAAATCGAAGCCGGAGTTGTTGATGGGACCTGGACTTGCCATTCTTTCGAGTCCGCCACTAAAAGGAAGAGAGGGTTGAGTATTTTGGTAATTGTCGTATGAGCGACCTGGCGACGGGCCTCTAGATGGGCCCCTTGATGGGCCTCGCTGTGGTGGAGCATTGCCATTTTGGAAATCGTCATATGATCTACCAGGCTGTGGCCCTCTGGATGGTCCACGTTGTGGAGGAGTTTGATAATTATCAAATGACTGGCCAGGCTGAGGTCCTCTAGAAGGTCCACGTTGCGGGGGAGGAGTTTGATAGTTATCATATGATTGACCAGGCTGAGGCCCTCGAGATGGGCCACGTTGTGGAGGAGCTTGATACTCGTCATATGAGTTATCGGAATACTGTCTTCCGGGATTTAGTGGGCGTGAGGAATCGTTGGAGAATTGTCTTGTAGGAGGCGCCATTGGTCGTGGACCATTGTTGGAAAATTGACGTTGGGGTTGAGGTCTGCCATATCCGTCGTTTCCATATGAATCTTGTGAACCGGTTTGTCCATATCCGGGTCTCTGACCTTGCATTCCCGGTCCTGGAGATCCTCTATATGCCGAGTTGTTATTAAATCCATTCTGTGGAGTTTGCGGCGATCGATTGTTGATTCCCATATATCCATTTGCTCCCATTGCTTGTCCCGGTTGCTGACCATATTCATTCGCGGGTGTTGTTGGCATGTTACTTGCGGGTGAAACGGCGCCTGTCATTAGGGGCATCTTTTGCCCGGTGGCCGGATTCAAATTTCCCAATTCCACAGCATTACTTTCGTCTTCGACATGTTTCTTCGACGCAGAATCCCAACTTGGCATAGGTGGTAAAGCGTCATCGCTCACTGCTGCAGGCTTTGGTTCCACATATAAACCGTTCTTTCCAACTTCGAATTGGGCGAACTGAGGAACCGAGGCGGGAATGGGATCGCGAGAGGTGATGAGACCGGAAGTGTTGAGACCTCCACCCATCATAGGAGCCGGTGCTTGATATCCTTGATTTGCGGGTGGTGCGCCAAATCCTCTATTCTTGTCGTCTTCGTCCAGGTGCTTCATCTTCTTGTTCTTCCTCCCATCACAACATCCTCCACAGCAATCGCAACATTTTAAAAAGGAAAAACACGTACAGCAGCATGACATGCCGCAGCAAGCACATCGTATTATACACCAGAGAATCGAGAATATCATGAGTCCTCCAACAATTATTATCGCTATTACTGGCCATCTGGAATTGTGTTAACGAGGCTCTAACCCAGGGCAATGGGCAGTTGCAACTTACTTGCAGAAAGAGGCCGACATGCAATTGTCCCAACTGGAAAAGGCATTCTTTACATTTGACACTTCCCCTGGGATGTCCCTTCTGCCCAGTAGACTGTCAAAGAAATAATCGTTCAACCCCCTCCTCACACTCCTCTCCATGGCTGTGGTAATGTGAGGCATCGTGGTAAGCGTCGCTGTAATTTTCCGCCTCGGAAATACAATGCGTAGAAGTAGGGAAATCCGAATACCGCAAGTCGCACGGAAAAAACGAGAGGTGGGAGCGACTCGAATGGTTCCTCTTACTCCATATCCCCAAGCTAATTTCCCCTCGCAGATGGTGCCTTTGCGCGCTCCTTGGTCGCGCGCGTAGCAAAAAGAGAGTCGATCAAAACAAGTCAATATCTCGTTCGTCCGACCGAATGGTACCCAAGCACGTCGAAGTAAGGAAAGATCGGACTGAGCAAAGCAAAATGCAATATGATATGGCGATAAGGTGCAGGCACTTGTGCTTTTCTTTGTTGTCTCGACTCTCGAACGGCTTCGGGCGGGTGCGAAGTGGGTGTGAAACAAGGGTGGGCTGTGCAGCAATCTCGAGACGGCCAAGTCTTTTTGAAGTGAAGACTCAAGAGCAAATCGCTGACGATCGTTCACTGGGATGGAGCTGTCGCAAATGATGAGTTGAGAAAGCGAAGAAGTGCCGGTCTCGGTCTCGCGGGATACGTGTAATTGAGAGAAGAGAGTTCAAAGAGCGACTAAAGTAAATCGGGATGCGATGGGCCAAAGGAGTTGAGTTATTCAGGACTCCTGCCATTTATTTTTGGCCCTCATTCCGCGCCGCTAGGGTAGCATCTTGCTCCTCAGGTCGTCGGGTACCTACCTTGAAGGGTTTTGGTGGGGCTGGTGGACTCTCAATTAGGGATGTTACCTTTACGAAAAGCCAAGATGCAATACGAATAAAGCATAAAGTAAGGCCAAATAAGCCATATGCTTTATTATATTGCCAAGAGTTTCATTAGCCAATAGGAAGCCTCCATTTCCTGTCACGTGCTAGCGCTTACTTCGCTTACTCGAAAATTTTCTGCTTTAGAACTTCTTTCCTAAAATAACATTTTTCTATAACACTATAAGTAGCTTAAAGCACTCCTATAATATTAAACTAAAGAGCCTATAACCTTAGTCTTAAAGTAAAAGCCTAATTTATTAAGATAAAGAATATTAAAGGTGTCGATAAAGTAATAAAGCGAAATGTCAGTTATATAAGCGGCGAAACCGATTAGGATAAAGTAGTATAGAAGAGAGGATAAATTACTAAATAGAGAGGACGACGACGACCACGACTACGACGACGACGACGACTACGACGACGACTACGAAGACGAAGATAATAAGAGCGATAAAGATTCTAGGAATAGCTTTAATTATTCTATATAATTATTCTAGATAATTATATTATAAATCATTACTTTTATACTAAAAGACCACATTTCAGTACTATATTTATACACTTTTATGCCTAAAATTTATCCTATAATAACGCTAACAGCTATATTACGCTTTACGCCAAATAAGCGTTTCGTATTACTTTACGAAATATAAGAATAAGTATCTCTACTCTTAATAGATTCTTAGACGAGGGTCAAAGCGTATTAATTATAGATTAAAGCGTATTAATTATTCAAATATTATAGAGCCTCTAAAGATAATCGCTTTTATACCTAAGGCTTAAGTTTTTTTTTAAGAGCTAAGGATCTTTGAGAGTTAAGGTCCTTACTTAAGAGTTAAAATTGCTTAAGAGTAATCGGTAAAGCCTTAGTAGGGGCTAGGTATATAGGGGCTAGGTACGTAGAGGCTAGGTGCGTAGAGGCTAGAGGTTAGGCTAGGTATAGTTACTATAATAAGAGTAGTACGGAGTATATAGCCTCTGCTAGTACGTGTAGAATAACTTTTGCTAAATCGGTTAAATACTTTCTTTATATTATAATAGCGTTAACGTTGATTCTTTATAAGCGATACCGAGTTATACGAGTACCTCTATCTACTAGGCGTATATATGCTTCTATCTGAAGTATAGTACTTCTATCTAGAGTATAGTGCTTCTGCCTAGAGTATAGTTCTTCTAGCTAGTATATACTTATACTAGGCTTTAACTCTTAAGAGTTATTTGAGAAGGAAGGCCTTTTGATAATTAATTCTCTCTTGAGAATTAAGCTCGCTTAATAGTTAAGGATTTTGAGCCTCAAAATCCTTGATTATCGCCTAACAGTTAAGGCATTTACTGACTCTCGTGCGACAATTAATTATGCTTGATTATTATACGATAGTCTTTAGAGAATCTACCTCTACCACCTAAACCCTGTAAGGTACGAACGGCTATCAATAATCACGTGGAACTTAATCTACTGTGGCGCATGGGGTGGCGGGGAACCATCTGAGCATTCAGATCGATGGTGTACGCGTTGAGGAGAAAGTGGCGGCAGAGAAGGACGCGCGGTCGTAAACTGTAGGAAATCACGATGCTCGTCATGTTGGCACTGGTTCTTATGTGTTACTTGTTCTTGGTATCGTAAAAGGCTTCCCAAAAGGGCAGTGCAAGTAGGCTTCGTCCCTGAAAGGCTGTTGTGGAAATCGGCGCAATGCCAGTGAGTGAATTATCATTTACATACTGCTGTCAGAACCTCATGTTTTAGGGCCAGACTCCCCATCCTTTCCACAAGCCTAGCCTTATTACTCTACTGCTAAGCTTCGTCCGTTGTATGGGAAAGGTGCCCCTTTATGATCAAATCCAGATCCGATCCCATGAGCCCTTTAAATGGCCCCCCATGATATCCTTGAAATTCATCCCTCGAAAAACTCCCGAATTCGGTAGCAAACTCCATAATTAGCCATAACGAGACAATTGTCAAACGCCGGGGTAAGTATCATTGTGCCCAGACCACGTTCAACGTTTCTTAAAAAGACCCCTCTTCCCCCCCAAAGCGAAACCTCCACCAACGAAACTACTTTTATCGGATTATGGCGTCTCCCTTCTTCGACGGTGGTGGTCCTAATGGAGCCTCGTAAACTTCATCTCCTCCACGCTGTGGTGTATGTGTGTACGCATTTTGAGGTGGTTGTAATTCGATTCCGCCAGTTTGGTGGTGTCCATAATAGCCGTCATTGGTGTTGAAACTGGTACCGGTTTGTTGATGAAAAACAGGAGCTGGAGAGTATGGTGGAGCGGGAGTGCCTCCATTGTAGGGCTTATTCGCGTAGTAACCTCCAAACTGTTGATTTTCATGTTGTTGCTGTGGTGGTCCATAGTTGCCCGCTGGAATCCATCCCGTACCATACATTGGAGCCTGTCCTCGACGACGGCGGCGGCGGCTGTTGATACATCTGGTATTTCCTGTTAGCAAAAGGTTTACGCACCAGCGAATCGAAAGGATGGACGTACGAGAATAAGAATGCGATGACGAGCACCGCGACCACAATCACAGCAAGCGCCACCCATCTTCCCCAGTCCTACAGGTCGGGAGTCAGTATATTTCTTTGAGGATGCTTGAGGAGTAGAAGGAAGAGGCCGGAAGGGAAGTTTTGAGAAGGAAATCCCAAAGGAGACATTTTACTCGGAGAAGTTGGGTACTCACATCCCACGAGGAGTAACAATCATAATCGTCGTTGTATAAATAATTGTTGCAATAATCCCTTTTCAGAAGAGGCTTATCGGACGAAGTAGCGGTGGGTGCCATGGCGATGGAAGCTCGGGCTGTACGTCGTATGTCGCAAGGCCGACCGATCTAAGGCTGGTGGGATGGGATGGGTGTATCAAGTATCAAGCTCGGCGGAAGATTGTGCTGATGAGATAGCAGATGCTTGATGTCTCGATTGATGCAGGTAGGTAGTTGAAGTGTTCGAGATCTGGTTGGAGGATGGAAGAGTTGTGGTGTTGATCGAGAGAACAAAGCCAAGGGCGTTGGCTGTGAGGTAATGTGATATCAAGGTGGCGGAGCAGCTCTAGTAACCTTTTCGAGTGGCCGAAGAATCCGAAAGAACGAATGAGTCTTTTTGGAATTCGCGAATCAGATGTTGATTTCAATTGAATTGCCACCTTTCAACGTGGTTTGCTTGCGCGTACCTACGTTTGTCGGTTGCATGTATCGGGAGGAGGCTGGGGTGGAATCTGGTACTTTGCCACCAGGAATTTGACGTCCCAAAGTATCTGGTTCTTGTAAGAACTCACTGCGCTAGCCACTCTCCGAACTCAACTCTTGCCTTGATCACGATGGAATCATAGTGTGCACTTTGATTTGACTCATAAAAGGAAAGGGTAGCCCCGAAATTTATTCAAATAATTCTTGCTAGTAGGTACCTGCCTGTTTTCTGTCTAGCTAGCACCGGCCGTCTGAATTATGGTGGCTGTTAGCGACCCTCTCAGACATTTTGGAAAATCGACTTTTTACGCCTAAATATATTATAATTCAACGTACTCCACCACCACCTTTTATACTTAACTATACTTTAAAGTAATAGAATTACTTATTAAGGCTATTTAATTATACTAAAATTATATTTACTCGATTAGTATAGAAGTTATAATCGTTAAAAAGATAGAATTTAAGATTCTTACTCTTATATACTATATACTCTAGAACCTACTATTATATACTAGCTTTTAGTAACTCTCTTAGACACTTTAGAAAATCGGCTTTTTACACTCTTCTAATACTAAATATTACTATAACTACGCTACTATCTTTTAAATTATATATTAAAGCTATTTAAATATACTAAAAGTATATATAATTAATAAACTATAGTATTATTAGTAGCTAAAAACTAGCCTTTCTCTCTTTTCTAGTAAAACTCTAGAAACTTAAAATTAACTTATTCTAAAAGACTAAGCTTAAAGTATATTCTACTATTATTCTCTCTTTTTATTTTCTTCTTTTCTTTCTTATTAAAATTAATATACTACTTTTAAATATTTTATAAAAGCTAGTTAAACTCTATAATTATAATAATCTTCTATTTATACTCTCTATAATAATAGTTAGGCTTCTAAATATTATTATTATCTATATTAGAATAGATTTAGTTTTAAAATCTTTTATTATTATCTAACTCTTTATTTATATTATTTAAACTTCTATATATATATCTATACTCTACTCTTCTTTTAAAAGAAGCTAATTTATTCTTTTTCTAAGTATTAGGCTTAGTAATAGTATATATTATTCTAGTCTATATACTCTAATATATCTCTTTACTAATAGTATATAATTTATACTATTATATCTATTATAATATCTAAGCTTATTATCTCTCTTTTTCTTTATCTTAAGTATAAGCGTCTATATAATATTAATTATTTTCTTCTCTTTTATAAGTATAACTAATTCCTTTATTTAGTAAATATACTTTTTAGTATATAATTATATATAAAAGTATAAGTAAAAACAAGTATATAGTATATTAAACTCTAATTATAGTTTATTAAAAAGATTAAAGTCTTTATTACTAGTATTAAGCTAATTAGTTTTAATCTTATTATATATTATATAAATATTAGTCTTTAGATATTTAGTATTTTTATAAAAAGAGACTTTCTTTTAAAAATTCTACTATAAATTATTATTATTAGCTTTATAAGTATAATTTCTAGTATTATTATTTTTATAATTATATATCTTATTAAGCTTCTCTTAAAACACTTCTTACTATTAATAATATTACTTTTAAATAGAGTAGATATTATAAGTCTTAATATTAATATAACTTATAGTTATAAAAGCGATATAAAAAGAGTTATATTATCGTTCGTATATACCGAGTAAAGCTAGCTACGATATCTACGATATCTACTTAAGTAGCTCTTAAGTAAGAAGCACGTGTACTCACGTATACTAATCCGAATCGCTATTTACCTCTTGAATATATATACTAATACTAGCACTTCTTTAAAACAATAGAAGTTAATACTCTAAAAATTATTAAAATCTCCTATCTAATCTAACTAATTAGAGCTCTCTATTCCTTATTCTTAGCTAATAAGAAAGCTTTATTTTATAGCTATAGTATTCTATATTCTGCTCTAACTTAGATTAAAGTATATATTTCTTTATATTAGTAGGCCTCTACTAGGATTATCTCGTCGCTAATTATACTTTAGATGTTTAGTAGAAATGTCGAAGTTATTACTATTGTTACTTAAATTAGAGATAAAGGTTTTAACATCTTTAAAGGTAATTAACTCTTAGAATAATACTTTAAATTCGAAGTCGCTTAGAGGCCTTAGAAGCTTTCGGAGTTAGCTAAGCTTTCGGAGTTAGCCACGTCTACGCTTCTAGAGCGGTTCTAAAAGAGGTTCTAGGATATTAGCGTCTTAATAAATTTCTAAATAACTCTAGAGCAGTTCTAAAAAGAGTTCTAGGATATTAATATTTTAATAAATCTATAACTAACGAAGTTAATATTAGAAGGAGAGTAAATATTACTTAATATCTTACTTACTCTAGTATACTTCTTATCTACTCTAAGGCTTAAAAGTTCTCTCTTTTTTATGAGATTATAGTGTTAGATTATTTAATAGTACTATTCTAGAAACTTCTCTATTCGCTAGTACTATTCTAAAAGTTTAAGAAGTTTTAAAAGAGTATAGTTTTATAACTATAGGTTAAAACTTTATAAGACTACCTAGTAGTACTATAATATAGTCCTTATTCCTAACTCTATTATCTTTATTATCTTAAAGTTAGATAGTGTTATTAAAGTAATTACTAGTAATATTTAAAAAAGCTAAATCTTAAGTTTAAGTAGTGTTATTAAAGTGATTACTAGTAATATCTAAGGAAGCTAAATCTTAAAGTTAGGTAGTATATAATAGACTAAGGTCGGTAGCGTTATTATTAAAGTAATTACTAGTAGTATCTAAGGAAGCTAAATATTAAGCTTAGATAGCGTTATCGAAGTAATTACTAGTAGTATCTAAGGAAGCTAAATACTAAGTTTAGATAGTATATAATAGACTAAGATCGGCGGCGTCGTTGAAGTAATTACTAGTAATATCTAAGAAGGCTAGATATTATTATTACTATAGTTTTTATTATCTTTTAGCGTATATCTTTATATATTTTGATTACTTTAACGACGCCGCCGACCTTAGTCTATTATATACTATCTAAACTTAGTATTTAGCTTCCTTAGATACTATTAGTAATTACTTCGACAACGCTATCTAAGCTTAATATTTAGCTTTCTTAGATACTACTAGTAATTACTTTAATAACGCTATTAATCTTAGTTTATTATATACTATTTAAACTTAGTATTTAGCTTCTTTAGATACTACTAGTAATTACTTTAATAATACTATCTAAGCTTAATATTTAGCTTCTTTAGATACTACTAGTAATTACTTTAATAATACTATCTAACCTTAAGATAATAAAGATAATAGAGTTAGGAATAAGGACTATATTATAGTACTACTAGGCGGTCTTATAAAGTTTTAACCTATAGTTATAAAACTATACTCTTTTAAAACTTCTTAAACTTTTAGAATAGTACTAGTAGATAGAGAAGTTTCTAGGATAGCGTCGTCGAATTAATTACTAGTAGTATCTAAGAAAGCTGAATACTAAGTTTAGACGATATATAATAGACTAAGGTTAGCAGCGTTGTTAAAGTAATTACTAGTAGTATCTAAGAAAGCTAAATATTAAGCTTAGACAGCGTTGTCGAAGTAATTACTAGTAGTATCTAAAGAAGCTGAATACTAAGTTTAGATAGTATATAATAGACTAAGGTTAGTAGCGTTGTCGAAGTAATTACTAGTAATATCTAAGAAGGCTAGATATTATTATTACTATAGTTTTTATTATCTTTTAGCGTATATCTTTATATATTTATAATAGAATCTGAAGACTTTAGTACTAGCTCTCTTAACTACTATAGCTTTTAATATTTCTTTATCTAACTACTTAGTTTAATTAACCTCGGTAGTAGTGTTATATAGTACTTAAGATATAAGTATCTTATATCTATCTATCTTAATCTATATACCTCTTCTACGAAGTGTTTATTATAACTTAGTAGTAGTGGATTAGTAGATTTTAGCGAAGTTATCTTAATCCTATCTCTTAAAGTCTACTTGAAATTCGTTCTAAAGAAGAAGTTTTTCGTTCTCTTCTTTAGCGTATTCCTCTTCTTATTTAGTAGTATACTACGTCTTCTCCGTTAGTATATCTACTATATCGTTATTATTCGAAGTAGTAGATATTAATGTTATTATCGGGTTTTAGATGTCTCGGTTAGTATAAATTGTCTTAGAAGGAGGTAGAAGGTCGAGGGTAGGGTTTCAGGTGTCTTAGTTAGTATAAATTATCTTAGAAAGAGATAGAAGGTCGGTATTAGTAATCGGTGCTTCCTATATTAAGAAGCGTTTACTATTTGTTAAAACGAAAGTATTATTAAAAGTATTATTAAAAGTATTAGTACTAACGATTTTATATATAGTAGACGTTTAAGAGGTTGCTTAGAACAGTTGTAATATTCTTAGCTTTTAGTAGTAATAATAGTAATCAGCGCTTCTTATATAAAGAAGCGTTTATAGTATATTATTATGAATTTAGATAGTAGAAGGAACTACGATCTATAAAGAGAAGTCTACTAGTAATATCGAGTTTACTTTTATATAAGTATACTCGTAGTAGAAATATACGAAGTAACTAAGTATCTAATCTATAGACGTACTAATTAGTATTAGTATAACTTATAGTTATAAAAGTAATATAAAAAGAGTTATATTATCGTTTATATATACCGAGTAAAGCTAGCTACGATGCCTACGATATCTACTTAAGTAGCTCTTAAGTGAGAAGCACGTATACTCACGTATACTAATCCGAATCGCTATTTACCTTTTAAATATATATACCGACACTTAATAAACTTTTTATTTTAATAATAGATAATATATATAAAAATATTATAAAATAATCTAATTATATTTTAAGCTATTAAAAAGACTCTTTTATTTAAATAATACTTAAAAGTATTCTATTTACTAAGAGAACTATTAGTTAATTAAGATATACTACTATTACTTATTAGACTAGTTTCTATTAAAAGTATTATTTATCTAGATTTTTGATATTTTTTAATTTAGACTTCTTTTAATACTATAAGAGAAGCTAATATACTACTTTTAAAAAGCTATATTTAAATATTAATTAAAAAGAGTACTTTATAACTAAAATCTAAAAATAGTTTAAAAAAGCAAATAAAATATCTTAGTATTTTATATAAGTAGATAGTAATAAATCTATATATCTAGAAGCTTAGAAGAATACTAATTATATACTACTAGTAAAGAGATATATAGAAGTATATTTAAAAGAATAATTTATAGAATTTATAGACTTAAATACTAAGATAAAGAATAGATTATTCTTTTTAATATAAAGAGAGATAAGATATATATAAGAGTTTAGAGAATATAAACGAGGTTTTAGATATACTTAACTAGTTTTAGAATTAAAACTCTTCTACTATAAATAGTAATTATAAATAGCTAGTAATTATAAAGCTTTAAAAGAATAATTTATTATAGCTATTAACGCTTTATATCTAATTTAGTCTTTTAATAATAAACTATTTATGAACTCTTTTAAGAATATTCTTCTTAGTTTTTATAAATATAAATACTATCTACTAGCTTAATTAAATAATCTCTCTTTTACTAATAAAAAGGCTAAGCTTATAATAGAAGTAAATATATAATATATAATAGCTATATTATATTACTAAGATTTATAAATCTACGAGTATATAAAAAGTAGTAGTAGTAGAAGAAATAAAAGTAAGAACTTTAAAAAAAATTTTTTTTTTAATAACTATAACTTTTATAATAATCGAGTATATATAATTTTAGTATAATCGAATAGCTTTAATATATAATTCTCTTAACTTTAAAGTATAATTAAGTATAAAAGGTAGTAGTAGAGAACGTTGAATTATAATATATTTACTCTTAGTCGCTAATAGCTACTATACTAAATATATCTAGTACGAGCGTATATATAATAGTATACTATTCTAGATAGCTAGGAGTATCTACTATATATAAGGTTTTAGCTATAGTTGTTATTTTAGCTACTATTATCTTATATTATCTGTTTTAGAAAGGTTATATAGATAACGTATAACGTTAGTCGGTTTTAGACTCTTTTATACTATCTAAACCTCTTATATATAGTAGCCTACTCCTAGAGTTAGAGAGAGATAGTTTTTCCTTTTCTTCTATATTAGAGCCTAGTATCTACGTATATTATTCTACTGAACGCACTCTTATATACCTCTTTTATAGTAGTATATATTTTATACTATTATATAAAAAGGAAAAACTCTTCTTCGCTAATAATAGCATTTATAATATCTCTTTAAGCTTTTTATTACTTTTATTTCGCTTTAAGCCTAAATTAGTCTATTATAATAATATCCTTAAATAGCTAGGATTTTAGAGATCTCTTAGACAGCTAGTAATATTAGAGTTTAGTATTAGTTTTAGATAGCTAGTAAAAAGCGTGTTTTATATATTAAGAAAGCAGGAATATACTAAGTACTCTAAAAGCTTCTAATAACTCTCTAAGTATAGAGACTACTATATATAGATTTAGTAAATAAGTCGATATACTATAGTTATTATAAAGGCTTCTAAATCTACTCTTATCTCTCTCTCTCTCTAATTTAATATTATATTAACAGTTCTACTAAATAGTATTAAGCGATAACCTCTTTCTAGAGCTACCTCTCTTTCTAAAAGCTGCCTAAATAGTATCTATATACTAAGATCTAGAAGATCTTAACGAAATAATAAAGATAAGTAAGACTTCTTAAATATAAACTAGATATAGTTAGTTATATAGGCTTTAGAAGTAGAAAATCAAGAAATAAAGGATTAGCTAGCTAAGCTAGAAAAGAAAGTAAGTAAACTTAGAAGTTAATAAATCGCTTTACTTCTAAACTCTCTCTAATCTAACTCTCTTCTACTTCTAAGCCTGAATTTATACTCTTTTTAGCTACGAGTAGCTACTTCTAATACTTTCTAATATTCCACCTCTACTCGACATAGTACTAAAGCCTCTTCAAATACTCTCTAACTTTAATAAAAAAGTAAGATAACTAAAAAGATTAAACCTTTAGATAATAGTATTTCACTTATATACTAATAATAGGAGATATTAGTATAAGATAGACTCTATATAAATACTAACTACTACGGTTTATCTCTAATATATAAAGCCCTTATTTAGAGTATAATAATTAGACTAGCTAGGAACTACCTAGAGCCTAGATACGAGTTAGACTCGGTTTAGAATACTTTTAAAGATTAAGAAGACATAGTTACTCTTTTAGATATCTACTTTTTAACTAGTTATAAAATAGAGAATACTTAGAATACTTTTATAACCTTATAAATAGAAGGAGAAGATAATACTAAAGAAACTTTTACTAATTTCAAGAGTCGCTTTTCAAGTATAGCTATACTTGAAAGTATATTAGAATTAGAATAGTTCTTTTAAATATAGAATAAGATTATACTATAGCTTTAAAACTTAGCTACTTTAAGAAAGAGATAATAGAACTATAACTTTATTAAAATAGTAGCTAATCTTTTAGCTTTAGATAAGGAGATACGCTAAAACGCTAAGTTACGTACTTTAGTCTAAAACACCTCTCTCTTCTTATCTAATTCAGCTCTAAACTCTCTATAAACTAATAGCGAATCTTCTACTACTTCTAAAGTAGAATTAGAATTAGAAGATAACGATTAAGTCCTTAAGTACCTCTAAAGAGAATAAGGGAATATAGTAACTTTTAGTAATAACTTCGCTTTTAACTAGCTGAAACTCTACTAACTCTAATTAGAGTCTTACTTTCTTTTACTTCTAGCTAGACTAGAAGTTCTTTTTTTTTTTTTTGAATTTAAATCAGATATAAATCAGTACGCTCTTAAAGTATACTCTTAACTAAGTTATTACTACTTCTTAACTAAACGACTTCCGACTCTACTCTAAATTCGCTTTTAACTCTACTTTAAACTTTTTCTAACTTATTAGATAGGATTAGACTATACTCTTTTAGTAAACACTTACTTTAATATTAAAGGATTAGAAACAAAGTCTCTCTTTTATAAGCATTTATAAATTAGTTTAGTTATAATTTAGATCTAAAATCGACATCTCGATAATCTTCTTACTTATAATAAAATCAAATAAATATAATAAATGCTTTAACCTCGATAATAATACTATAGTATTCTAATTCAACTCTAAATAATAAGAGAGAGAAGACTTAGAATAAGTCTTTTTTAAGAGAGAGAGATATAATAGTATACTATCCTAGATAGCTAGAAGTACCTACTATATATAAGGTTTTAGCTATAGTTATTATTTCAGCTACTATTATCTTATATTATCTATTTTAGGAAGTTTATATAGGTAATATATAACGTTAGTCGGTTTTAGACTCTTTTATACTATCTAAACCTCTTATATATAACAGCCTACTCCTAGAGTTAGAGAGAGATAGTTTTTCCTTTTCTTCTATATTAGAGCCTAGTATCTACGTATATTATTCTACTAAACGTACTCCTATATATCTCTTTTATAGTAGTATATATTTCGTGCTATTATAGTATATAAGTTATTATATACTATAATTCTTTAATTCTTTAAACTACTAGCGTATAGTATTCTAATAATTAAAGCTATAGTATATATATATATATATATATATTCTTTGAAAAAAGTAAAGCTATTTTTTTTTCTTAACTAACTCTTAGTTACTTAAGTTAAGATATAGAATATAGTCTATATTATAGACTAGCGATAAGTAGAGATAATCTTCTAGCGAGATTTTATACTTCTAAGAGATAAGATCAGGCTTTTCCTTATTAACTAGAGGCCTATTAAATATATTATATAGAGGCGTAAGAGCTTATAAAGAGATAGAGAGACTTATATAATTATACTTTCTAGAATAATATTCTCTCTAATCGCTTAGTCTACCTCTTATCTAATCCGCTTCGCGTATTAGATAAGAGAGAGTAATACGATAAAACTAGTAATATAACTACTTTTAGTTTATACTAAAATCGCTTTAACTAGCTTCTAATAACTCTCTACTTTTACTACTAAAACTACTCTAATAGATTCCTACTATTAATATATATCTTAAACTTATATTTAATCTTTAAAATATAATTATATCTTCTATATTCTAGGCTTTACTAAATTTTTCTAGAGATTTAGTAGTAGCTTTCTTAGAAGTTAGATTTAAGAACTAGATAGATACTAGGTTATTAAATCTTACTTTATATTTCTATTTATTAAGTTTAAAATAAGAGATCCTAATTAAAATTAGAATATAATAAAGCGTTGTTGCTTTATTATATAATTTTAAAAACAACGTATTTTGGTATAAACTAAAAGTGGTCGTATTGCTGGTTTTATCGTATTACGCGAAAGCGGATTAGGTGAGAAGTGGGGCCGAACGATTACCACGACCTGTGCCGCACGCTAAGCTACTCGCTTCTCACTTTGTCGTTCACTCCTACTTCTTGCCCCACGACAAGCCTTACCTCGTTCTACCACGATAGATGACCGACCTACCGGCCCTTCCCCTTCTGATGGGGACAATCTGTCTCGAAGACGCATTGGACGACGATGATAATGTGCTGCCCCAGCTGAGATTTCCAGGACAAAAGAAAGAATTTTGGGATTATCTTGTGGCTCACAATGCTGAGATTGAGATTCTGGTCCGTTATCATTTAAACATCAACTGGTGTCATGTCTGTATCATGGAGACGTGGAAATCGGGTAGTTTTAATGTGTGTATCCCGGTCTTGATCCCAGCGACTGGCCGTCGAGGGCATGACAAAGTATTTATTCGCTTTCCGCTTCCTTATAAGATAGGGGAGGCAAAATATCCTGGAAACGTGGAAGAGAAACTTCGGACGGAGATTGCGGCTTATATATGGCTTCAGGAACAATGCCCCGATGTGCCTATTCCGACTTTACACGGCTTCGGTCTTCCTGGGGGCCAATGCGTAAGTTGAGTCTACATTCGTCCACCTCCTAGTCTAATGTGGAAAGTTCACGCACCCTCGGAACGCGTCGCTCTTTGCACGGGTAGTGTGGAGGATAAAATACCATGTCTCGTCCTTGCTCGGCTTTCCAACACCGTGTAATTACGTTCGACGTCGACTACAGAATCCATTCAAATCAGGATACATTATTATTAGCGAAGCTAAAGGCGAACCTCTTCAACGGTCATGGGAGGAACATCGACACGATCAATCTTATCGATCTCAGCTTTTTCGTGGTCTTGCGCGCATTTCTCTTTCATTAAACAAAACCCACTTCGCGCGAATAGGGTCTTTAACGATTGATTCGAATGGTGTCATCACGCTGTCTAACCGACCTCTTACTCTCTATCTTCAGATGTTGGAGAATGAGGGGATACCGTCGGGTATCCCACGAAAGAGAACCTACACTTCTGTGGAGCCTTATATTTGCGACCTTCTTAATTTTCAGGACTGCAAGATTCTGCATCAGCCCAATGCCGTTCTTGACCAAGATGATGGCGAAATGCAGCTTGCGGCCTTGACAGCTCTGCGTGCCACTATGCACCGCTTCATTCGTCCTGAGTATCGTGATGGCCCTTTCTTCTTTACCTTAACCGATCTTCATCGAAGCAACGTCTTTGTCGACGATCAGTGGAACATCCAGACTATCATTGACCTTGAGTGGGCATGCACGCAACCAGTCGAAATGCAATTGCCGCCGTATTGGCTCACCTCCAAGGCTGTCGATGGGTTTAAGGATCCTGAATCTGTCGCTGAGTTGGACAGCTTGTTGAAAGAGTACTTTAAGATATACGCGGTGGAAGAAAAGACGCGGAATGGAGCTCTCTACCAAGCACCCATAATGCAACATGTCTGGGAGACTGGGAGCTTCTGGTATTTTCAAGCGGTGAAGGTCCCAAAGGGCATGTATCGGGTGTTCAACTCTAATATCCAGCCCTTATTTAACAAGGAACACTGTGAGGCGTCGATATTCGATCAAGTCTTTTGGTGGTACTGGGGGGTCACCGCTCAGGAGGTCATAAAGAAGAAGATCAAGGACAAGGAGGACTACACAGTGCAACTGAAACAGGCTTTTGGTGCTAATACGCAACATATGCCAGCACAAATCACGGTAGACGAAGGAGACAGCTGAGCTCCCAGTAAAGATTCAATGTTCAGTGTGCGAGGGAATCTTTATTGTCTTAATGGATTCCTCTATTTCCTAAGAGTATGCCTGTCTAATTACCTCACAGAGCGTGTCCTCTATGTCTCCTCATCCCCCGGTTCCTCTCTCTTTGAATAAAACGTTCCGATCTTGGTGTCGCGTTGTCGTCTAATAGAGTGCCAAGTGTCTTTTCAACGGCTTCTACCGTACGTATAACCCAACTCCTCGGGATTACGTTTGTTACTAATGTACGTAGTTGTCCAAAATCTTATGCTTGATCTTTTCCTAGCTTTGTAAAAACAATTAGCAGGCCGTATCTTTCGTTCACGAATAGGTGACAGAACCCTAGCCGGATTAGCGTACCTGTTTTAAATATAGTTATAATAACCTCTTAAATAGCTGCGATTTTAGAGACCTTATAGATAGCTAGTAATATTAGAGTTTAGTATCTATTAGCTAGCTAATATAATTATCTTTTTAATATATAATTAGAAGTAGAATATATTAAGTGTTCTCGAGACTTCTAATAACTCTCTCTATATAGAGATTACTATATAAGGTTTAGTAAAGTTAATAAAAATATATCGTTATTACGAAAGCTTCTAAATCTACTCTTAATCTCTCTCTAATCTAACTAATATTATTAAAGATATTAGCTTCGCTAATAAGTATTAAGTAACTTTCTAGAGATATCTCTCTTTTTAAAAAGCTTCTACTTTATAACTATATACTGAAAAAAAAATAAGAAGTTCTAGTAAAATAATAAAAATAAGCGATACTTCTTAAATATAGATAAGATATAGAATATTATATAAGCTTTAGAAGTAGAAGATTAAAGAATAAAAGATTAAATAGCTAAGATAGAAAGAATAATAAGTGAATTTCAAAGTTAACTTTCCTAGCTTCTAAACTCTCTCTAATTAGCTAACGATCTTTCTTCTCTATCTTCTCTACTTCTAAGCCTAGATTTAGATCTCTTTTAGCTAAGAAATACTACTACTTCTAATATCTTCTAATAGTTTACTATCTAATATAATACTAAAGCTACTTTGAATATCTTCTAACTCTTAAAAAGTAAGATTACTAAAAAGCTTAAACTCTTAGATAATAGTATATTATCTAGATACTAATAATTTATAATAACGATATATTTTTATTAACTTTACTAAACCTTATATAGTAATCTCTATATAGAGAGAGTTATTAGAAGTCTCGAGAATACTTAATATATTCTACTTCTAATTATCTACTAAAAAAATAATTATATTAGCTAACTAATAGATACTAAACTCTAATATTACTAGCTATCTATAAGGTCTCTAAAGTCGTAGCTATTTAAGAGGTTATTATAACTAATCTAAATCTAGCCTAGGTTTAAAATAAGTACGCTAATCTAGCTAAAGTTCTATTACCTATTCGTAAACGAAAGATATAGTCTACTAACTATTTTTATAAAGACAGATAATACTTAGAATACTTTTAAAGCTTTATAGATAAGTAGAAAAGATTATACTAAAGAAACTTTTTCTGATTTTAGAGATTACTTTTTAAATATAACTATATTTAAGAAGATACTAGAATTAGAATACTTCTTTTATATATAAGATAAGATTATATCTTAGCTATAAAATATATCTACTATATTTAAGAGACGCTAGAAGTATAACTTTACTAAAATAGTAAATAATCTTTAGCTCTAAATAAGAAGTAAAACTAAAATACTAAGTTATCTACTAAGAAAATAACTAAGCTAGTTAATATTAGTACTTTAGTTTAAGAGACTACTTCTTTATTATCTAGCTTAGCTTTAAATCTCTTATAATCTAATAGCGATTCTTCTTTAGAATTAGAAGAAAATAAGTCTTTATAAAGTAGTCTACTAGTCTAAGTACTATTATTATACGACTATATATCTAAGCTTAGATAATATTATATCTGAAACTATCTCTTTTATTATTCTTAGATACTTTAGATAATAATTTTAATATTAAGTAATAACTCTCTTAACTAGCTAAAACTCTACTAACTCTTTACTTTAGTATAGAGTCTTACTTTCTTACTTTCTTTACTTCTAGCTTAGCTAGAAGTTTCTTTATTTGAATTTTTTAAATTAGATATAAATTAAATAGAGTTTACTCTCTAGTAGATTAAAACATAGATATACGCTCTTAGCTAAGTTATTACTATTATTATCTTTTAAACTTTTCGTTTCTAATTTTACTCTAATTACTCTCTAACTTATAAGATAGCTTAGATAAGATAGACTATACACTTTTAGTAAATATAACGAATACTTACTTTTAATATAAATAATTAGAATAAAGTCTCTTTTATAAGTATTTATAAATTAAGTTAGTTATAATTTAAAACTAATATCTTACTAAACGATTTTAACTAAAATAATAATACTATAGTATCTTAATTTAGCTCTAATAATCTAATAAAGACTTAGAATAAGTCTTTTTTAAAAGAGAGAGCTATAATAGCTAGCTTTCTTAAATAGTTAAGTTTACTTATTATATATATATAAGGTTTTAGCTATTATAATTTTATACTATCTAATTTAAGAAAGTTATACACTATTTAGACTTTTATATTAGCCGACGTATATTATTATTTATTTAGTTATAGACTTTATATAGTCTAAGCTTTTAGAAATAGCTACTTACTCTTCTATATTTAGAAAAGACTTAATTTAGTCTTTTCTTCTATATTAAAACCTTATATTCACTCTCTCGAATTATACTTCTATATATCTCTTTAGAGTATATTTTATATTATTATAAATATAAAGAAGCTTTTAAAAAGTTAAAAATCTATTTACTTATAATTTAAATCTTATATTATATTTTTTTAAATTTATATATTCTATAAACTTAAAGAGAAGTTCTTTAGATAAAGTAATAGTAAGTATATTCTTTTATTAATATAATAACTTAAAGTATTTTATAAGATCTTACTCTTAAAGACTAGTTAAATATAAAGTAAATTAAAAGATCTATAATAAAGAGTTATTTACTATTATAAAAGCTTTTAGAAAATAATAACCTAAGCTTATATTATATTAGAAGTATATTAATATATATTTAGACTATAGATCTTTAAAATATATTATAATTAACTAGATAACTTATATTTATATAGATATAGTAAATAGAGTTTCTTTTAGACTTTAATTTTCTAATCTAATTTATATCTAAGAAAGTAAATTAAAAAGCAGATATATTAACTTAATATAAGTAAGATATTAAAATATAAGACTAAGTTAAGCTAGAGAGAATATAAAGACTTAATACCTATACGCGGTGTATTCTATAAACCTCTAGTAGTCTTATCTTATCTCTAGAACTGTCTATAGAGCTAAGTTTAAGTTAAAAGATAACGTAGTAATATCTCTTTTTTATAACTATTAGAGTTTTAGGCCTCTTAACCTTCTATAAAGAAGTAGCTCTTAGATAAAGCAGTGAAATATTTCTTAGAAGATATAGAACTATAGAGTAGAGAGAATAGAAAATAGAACTAGGAAACTTAGGTTAGAGATATATTAGAGAATAGTTCTATATAAGACAGTATACTAGAAGACGATTATTATTAGTTCTATATAGAGAAGAGCTAACTAAGCTCTTTTTATAAAGGCTATTATAAAGTACTAAATCGGTTATCTATAAGAACGACTAAAAACATTAAATTCAAATTAGAATAGAGAGAATAGAAGGAGATACTAAGCTATTACTAAGATATAAAGCTAAGAGTATAGAGATGTATATATATAGCAGGCCTAGTAATAGATACTCTAAGAAGTATATAAGCTACTTTTAGATAAAACCCTATAAATAGTACGTCTATATAGCGCCGGCTTTAGATAGCTAAAAAGACTATTTAAATATAAAAAAAAAAAGAAAAAAGTTAAGCTAGATAGTTACTTATATACTCTTTTAAGACTTACTTATCTAAAGCTTTAAATTAATCTTTTATATAAAAACTACTAATATCTATTAATATAATTCAGTTAGATATTATATCTCGTTCTAGGTTAGCTTTAATTTAGAAGCTAAGAATAGCTAACTTTTAATTATTCTAGAAAGAATAATTATACTCTTTTATTAAATACTTTACTTTTATTTAAAAATAACTTTATATTTAGAGAGATAGTAAACTTTATATAAATCTAATCTAAGAAGTATATAATTAAGTATCTAGTACTTATCTAAGTACTTTTAAGATATACTAGTTACTAGTAGCTATCTACTACTAGGTTAGTATAGATTTAAACTATATAAAGTATATAGTAAATTATTAAGTATATAAATACTCTTATTCTTAATAAACTAAATAATAAGAATTAATTTAATCTCTACTAGTCTTTAACTACTTTATTTAATACTTATATATAGATTTTAAATCATTTTTAAAAAATAAGTAGAGATTTTATACTAGTTTAGTATTTATTAACTAACTTAGAAAGAATTTAGTATCTCTACTTTATTATTTAATAATAGCGATTAAAAGACTAGCTAAGCTTTTTATATAATAGATCTACTTTCTTAGTTACTACTTTAAAGTAATTATATTTAATAAAGAATCTTAATTTATATTAGTTCTTTAGACTAAATTTAATTATATTCTTAATATTAAGCTTAAGCTCTCTACTACTTATTATAAATAACTAGATAGAGATTATAAACTAATATATTAATTATACTCTAAGACCTTTTATAATCTACTAATAAGATAACTAAAGTAAATTAATTCCTCTAATAAATAGACTATATATAATCTTATTATATTTATCTATTAGTATAATCTCTTATTAACTTAAGTTTAGACTTAATCTAAGAACTTTATAAAACTAAAATACTCTTAAGACTTCTATTCTCTAAAAACGACTTAACTATAATAAGACTATAAAAGTAGGTTAATATATATACTCTATCTAGAATATAGCTAAAGAGAATATAAATAAAGTCTAATAAAGAATAAAATAGAGTATAAATTAGTACTAAAGAGCTATTAACTAAGACGTTAGTAATAAAGTCTACTTATCTACTAAGAACTTTGAGATAAATTATCTTAGCTAAAAGCTTACTAAATAGTAGATAAGACTTTTTAAAATACTAGAATATATAAGATACTCTTATAGATTAAAGCTTCTAGAAAGATTAATAATTTATAATATTCTTACTATAGATATACTATTAAAAGACTTAAATACTCTCTTACTAGAATAAGAAACTTTAAAGCTATTTTTAGCGATTATTTAAAAGATATAAGAATAGAAAGTTTAAAAAATCTTAAGTAGTAGACTTTTTAAAAGATAACTATAATATTAGATAAAATAGATTAGCTATAACTTAAATCTTATTTAGAATTCTACTAATAATTTTTAAGATTTACTATATTAGTTAAAAGACTTTTATATTAAATATCTAGATAAACTAAGACTATTTTAACTCTTTTCTAAACAGATATATATATAAGAATTAGATAAGAAGTAGTTAGAAGAAGTAAAAAGTTAATTTTAAATAACTTTATTACTAAAAGAGAACTTATCTAAACTCTTCTCTAGACTAGAGCCTCTCTAGTTACTCTCTCTTCTTTACTCTTTAGTACTTTATTATTATTATTCTTCTCTTTATAAGAGATCTAAATTATTATCTTTGTAATAGTACGAAATATATATAACTATAGTAGAGGTATATAGGAGTATATATAGTAGAATAATATATATAGATACTAGATACTAATATAGAAGAAAATAATAACTATCTCTCTTCTATACTAAATATAAACGTCTATATATAAGAGGTTAGAAGCTACTAAGTTTAAATAATAATAATAACCGAGCTCTACTTAATATAGCTAATACTAAATAATAAGAGCTAAAAAGCTAAATATATAACCTCTAAACCTTAATCCCTTTTATATATAAATATTAGATATTAATATCTTTAGCACTTCGCTTATATAAGTATTAGTTATTTATAATCTCGGCCTAGAGATATTAGAGGTATTAGTAGTTTTATAAATGCCGAGAATTCAGAATAGTACTATTATATAATAATCTAGAATAGCGTGCTATTATAATCTTTATCTTCTCTATCTAAGAGCGCTTCTTATCTTAGTAGCTATCTATAATAGACTTAGTAGAAGACGTTTATAAACTCTTTAGATAAGCTTTAAAAAGATTTTAAACCTAGATTTAGATAAAGATTCGATTAACTATAATACTATATAAGAACTGTTTAATTATTAGTCTAGACTAGTTCTAAAACCTTATTAACTATAAAAGAAGTACTTATAGTAATCTTAGTATAAAGCGCTTAAGTCTTTTTTAGAAGAGTAAACTATATCTCTATTATAGTCTTTAGTATCTTTATACTTATAATAATAAGTAACTAATTAATAGCTTTAGGAATCTTCTCTAACTCTTTCTTCTTCTTTATTAGCTATAAGATAGTAAACTCTATCTTTATAAACTAGAGTAACGAAAAGACTTAGTATAGATTTAGAGTATACTTAGAGTATATTTAGAATATATTTAGAATATAACTTATAAGAGTATATATAGTATTCTATCTAATATAATACTTATACTTCTTAGAGATAGTCTTTTTAAAAATATATTTATAATCTTTATTTTAATATTTTATCTAATAATACTAAACGTAGTAGACTTAGTAGTTAGCTAGAAGTGTACTAGTAGAAGTTAGAAGAACTATTTTACTATATATAACTAATTAGTACTTTAAATTAGAGTTAACCTAGAGATTAGAACTTACGTTATAGTTATAGTTATATATCTATATATATTCTATAAATATAATTAGTATAAGAAGATATATCTAATTAGAAAGTATTCTTATTAGTTATATTATTTAGATAGAAAAGAAAGAAGAAAAGAAATTAGAATTAAGAAAGAGTTATCTATTAATATACTACTTATAATAATAGCTAGTACTATATAATTATTATTTATTACGTAATTATTATTATAATAATATATAATAATAGTAGGTATTTAATAACTTATTAGTAGTATACTATCTTCTATCTAATAGTAAATAAAGCTACTTAAAATAGTAAATAATAATACTACTATATACTAATACTATAATAACTATAAAATAAAGTCTTAAAAATAAGTCTTTTTAAAAGAGAGAGATATAATAGCTAAGATTAAAGTAATAGTTAGAAATATTAAAGCGTTAGAATATTATTATTATCTATATTAGACTCGGTTTAGTCTTAAAACTCTCTAGTATTATCTAAATCTCTATTTATATTATCTAAACTTATATATATATAGATATTTTAACTCTTTTTATATTAAAAAGAATAATTTATTCTTTATCTAAGTATTTAAGCCTAGTAATAATATATATTATTCTAGCTTATATACTTCTATATATCTCTTTATTAGTAGTATATAATTTATAGTATTATATTCTCTTTTATTCTTCTATATTATTAATTTTTACTTAAGAGAAAGAAAGCTAGAGTAAGAGAGTAGAGATAAGATAAGATAAGAGCTACTTACTTAGAGGCTTTCGATATATAATTATTAACTTTTACTCTAGATATATCTATAAATACTTAGATGCTGGGATTTGCGATTTAGTCGTTTTTAGCCTTTGGTGTACACCCGACGGGACGCACTAGTTAGAGGCCTGGGTGCTAATCAGCTTTTGAACTGGTATATACCCACTTGCTAGGTATATAAAATTCCGATCTTCTTTTGTAGTCGCTTTGACTTGGATAGAATTCTGTATCAAGCAACAAATATTGAAGTTCTCTTTTCGCTGTCGAGGATCCATGGACTCGGCCTGATGTGGTGAGAGAATACGAGATGCCAGGCATGGAAATTAATTGTTGAATGCCTTGGAAGGAAAACTGTCGAAAACAAGCACGTGAAAGGTCTCAAACTTGCGATAGATATTCATATGAATGAACTGATGGCTCACCTGTACAAGTCTCATTCATCGGTTAGAGTCGAGATTTGACTGTTTACGCGCGCGATTTACTTGAGCCTCCTCACCAATTCTCTTTATAAATTCATGGCATTGGAATCTCTGCACAGCCTCAAGATCACGTTTTCTCGGTTGCAGAGCAAGTGGAGGCTGTCTACCTTAGCTCTAGTCAGATTCTGACAAAAACTGGAAGGATTTTTCCACCTCTAGCATATGTCCTACACCCCCCTGTAAGCTTTCTTAGGCCGTGTCCTAAAGCCCGGACACGGCTAACGGAAGGGTAAATAAGAGACTAGGACTTTATATATAACACTACTATGCTACGCTACCACGCTATGCTACCACGATATACTACTATGCTACGCTATGCTATGGTGTGTCTTCTATGCTAAACTATAGAAATCTAAACCTTTAATAGCTTACTAACTATAAATTATACTTACTATATCTTAAATAGTCTCTTTAGTTAATAAATGTAAATCTAATACTTAGATTCGTTTTTTAATTTATCTAATTAAGATAAGTAAATCTTATACTTACTTTAGCTTTAATAGGTTATTTACTTAAAAGAAGTAAATCTAATACCTATTCTAGTATTAAAAGCTTATTTACTTATAATAAGTATATCTATTATTTATATTATATTTATTAGCTTATTTACTTAAAAGAAGTGAATCTAATACCTATATTATCTTTATTAGTCTTTCTATTTAAAAGTAGTAAATCTAATACTTATATTATCTTTATTTACTTAAAAGTAGTAAATTTAGTCCTTACTTTAGATTTACTAGCTTATTTACTTAAAAGAAGTAAATCTAATACTTATATTATCTTTATTAGCTTATTTACTTATAATAAGTATATCTAATACTTACTTTAGCTTTACTAGCTTATTTACTTAAAAGAAGTAAATCTAATACTTACTTTAGCTCTACTAGCTTATATACTTAGAAGAAGTAAATCTAATACTTACTTTAGATTTACTAGCTTATTTACTTAAAAGAAGTAAATCTAATACTTATATTAGTCTTTCTACTCAAAAGTAGTAAATCTAATACCTATATTACCTTTATTAGTCTTTCTACTTAAAAGTAGTAAATCTATTACTTATATTATCTTTAATAGCTTATTTACTTAAAAGAAGTAAATCTAATACTTACTTTAACTCTACTAGCTTATGTACTTAAAAGAAGTAAATCTAATACCTATTCTAGTATTAAAAGCTTATTTACTTATAATAAGTATATCTATTATTTATATTATATTTATTAGCTTATTTACTTAAAAGAAGTGAATCTAATACCTATATTATCTTTATTAGTCTTTCTACTTAAAAGTAGTAAATCTAATACTTATATTATCTTTATTTACTTAAAAGTAGTAAATTTAATCCTTACTTTAGATTTACTAGCTTATTTACTTAAAAGAAGTAAATCTAATACTTATATTACCTTTATTAGTCTTTCTACTCAAAAGTAGTAAATCTATTACTTATATTATCTTTATTAGTCTTTCTACTTAAAAGTAGTAAATCTATTACTTATATTATCTTTATTAGCTTATATACTTAAAAGAAGTAAATCTAATACCTATTCTAGTATTAAAAGCTTATTTACTTATAATAAGTAAATCTAATACTTACTTTAGCTTTACTAGCTTATTTACTTAAAAGAAGTAAATCTTATACTTACTTTAGCTTTACTAGCTTATTTATTTAAAAGAAGTAAATCTAATACTTACTTTAGCTCTACTAGCTTATGTACTTAAAAGAAGTAAATCTAATACCTACTTTAGATTTACTAGCTTATTTACTTAAAAGAAGTAAATCTAATACTTATATTACCTTTATTAGTCTTTCTACTTAAAAGTAGTAAATCTAATACCTATATTACCTTTATTAGTCTTTCTACTTAAAAGTAGTAAATCTAATACTTACGTTAGATTTACTAGCTTATTTACTTAAAGGAAGTAAATCTAATACTTATATTATCTTTATTAGCTTATTTACTTA
>LLCB01000671.1:0-13107 GCA_001414345.1 Hymenoscyphus infarciens | reverse complement strand
GCGTGGGCCGGCCGGACTTTAGCCTGGGTCGGACGGAATCTAGTACTAATTAGGCATAGTGTGGGCGTGGAGGCGTTGTTGTGCACGCCTCACTTTTATGCGTCTTCCGTACCAAATAATCGTACCCCTTCAGTCCATGTCATAACCATCAATATTTCCAATCCTCATCCCGTATTCATATCCTTCATACCAACAATGCAGGACCGCATCAAGAACCCAATTCCTATCAAAGCTGCAGTCTGAAAGTAGCAACTTCAAACGGTCGGAGAGTTATGTTGATCTTCCCATCATCAATTTCCAATTCCTCCTCATCATCCTCCAAGATATTAGTTTTCCAGATTTTCTTCACATCCAAAGTCGTTTGGATAGTTCCCTTGCTCGTGCCCCCCAAGCTATCGTAGATGCGCAATATGACGCTCTTGCCTTTTCGCTTGGAGAATTCTCCTCGGGAAACGTCCTCGTCATCTTCACCTCTCTTAATAGTATCAAGGATGAGTGATGGGTTGCCGGTTAGTTTGATGGGGTTGCTGAAGGCACTTGGTTTTAGAGCTTCTGGTGATTGAGCAAGTCGCAATGGGTTGTTGAAATTGAATGCGGTGCGGACAGTGGTAGAACCAAGATCTCCTTGATGAGGAAGCATAGCCCAACGAATGGTATGGCGACCCATATCAGCGTGAGCATCAGGAGCCTTGGGTGCTCGAAGAAGTGAGAGACGCATGAGGTTTCCGCAAGTTGCAAAGCCGTATTTACTGTCATTGAGGATGGAGACACCATAGCCGTGCTCTGAGAGATCGGCGAATTTGTGACAGCAGACTTCGAATTTTGCCATGTCCCACCTGAGTTGTGTTAGTAAGTCCATGTATATGATATGTTCTGAAGAAACTTACGTAGTATTGTAATGAGTTGGTCTCCTGACAACACCATATTGCGTCTCATACGAAGCCTCCGTATTCCTAACATCAACCGGAAACTCAACCTTCAGGAATTTCATACTCTCTTGCCATTCAACCTCAGCATGCATCTCGACATAAGACTGTTGCCCCTTGAAAGCAGCCGACAAGCTAATATACGTCTTGATCCAACTCTTGTCGCTAATTTTGGTCTCAGTCATAACACTCACTTTATGGGCATCACTCTGAACAATCTTCGTAGTGCCAGGTGAGAGTTCCTTTCTCGAATCCAAGTGATAAACTTCGACGTCCCAAGCTTGCCAGTAGAGTGGCTTATCATCAAAGATAACGAGTTGATTGGCTTTTCCGCCTTTGGCGATGACTTCTCGTTCAGCCTTGTAGTCGTAAATGGAACTGATGTATCCATCCTCGACAGTGACTCGGAGTTGGTCATTCTGAAGAACAAAAACACCACTTTTGGTCTCTTTGACAGTTACTTCTGGTGTTTCAGTAACTTTGAAAGTCTTGATGTTGAGTAAGTTTCCTTCTCCACAAGCAACACCAGCTTGGTTATCTCCTATCGAGATGATTTCTCTTCGGTGCCAAGGCAAAGTGTTCACAGCAACAAGATTTTCTTTGGTCTTTGGGTTATCGACAGCCTGAACGCCCAAGGAAGTCTGCAAACTTTTCAAGATCTTCTCTCCTGTCTTGAATACTTTGGCGTAAAGCTATACTGTTGTTAGTATCTCAAATAGATAAAATTGGAGACGCAACTTACCTCATCACTGTCATCGTAACACATTTCAATCGAACTACCAGGAAGACAATCATGGAATTGACAGAGTAAAACAGCCTCCCACATATCGTCAATATCCTCCTTTGGATATTTAAATCCAGACTTGATACTTGCGAAAGTAGCTAACTGCTCGATATCTCGAAGCATGATCTCGGAAAATCTGTTGTTCTTTTTGTTGTTCGCTTGCGTGGTATATGTACCTCGGTGAAGCTCAAAGTAGAGTTCACCATACCAGGTAACAAAATCAAGACCTTCAGAAACTTTCTTCTCGAGTCGATCAAAGAAGTCTTCAACTCCTTCTCCCATGTGCACTCTGGGTAGGAGACCAACGGTATCGGACATTCCACGGCAACGTCGGAGTTTCTCCAAATGCTCCCAGGTTGGTCCTCCACCACCATCTCCCTTTCCAAAGACAAGAAGAGAGGTCTCATCTTGGTCCATGGACTTGTGTTGAGTGACGGAACGTCTGACGTCTCCGAAATTGGCCTCAGCAGTATAAGTCTCTGCAGGAGCCATGTGGCAAATGACTTGACTTCCATCAAGAGAAACCCAGTTGAAGGTGGTATGTGGGAATTTATTGATGTTGTTCCAACTCAATTTTTGAGTGAAGAATCGGGTCATGCCAGCCAATCGACACAATTGAGGCAATTGACTCGAATAACCAAAGGTATCTGGCAACCAGAATGTTTTACAACGTTCTCCAAAGTTGCTTTCAAAGAATCGTTGACCATACACAAATTGTCGAACGAGGGATTCTCCGCTTGGCATGTTGGTGTCATGCTCTACCCAACTACCTCCAACAGGCTGGAACGTTCCCTTTCTGATCTTGTCCTTGACGCGATCAAATACATAGGGGTAATATTGTCTGAGCCACTTGTATTGTTGTGCCTGTGAGCAGGTAAAGCGATGTTCAGGATACCTGTCCATCAAATCGCATTGATTCGACCAAGACCTGGCCACTTTTCTCTTCGTTTCTGCCCATGGCCACAACCAACAAGTATCAATGTGGCAATGTCCAATACCATAAACAATAGGTTCAGTTCCAGACTTATAAACCTCTGCTGAGCTGGAGTTCTTGCCCAGATAATCCTGGGCAATTTTTCGGCCCTTGAGAATTGAGTCTTGACTACCCAGTTCGAAGGCATCAATAATCTCATTGGCGACCTTCAATGCTTTGTGTTGTTCCCAAGAATCGGATGGGAATTCGCGAGCAGCGTCACCAATCTCCCACATGTCGATGTAGAGGTGGCGAGCTTCGACATTGACTGCAACGATGTCCGCTTTACTCAATTGGAAGTATTTGTCCGGGTCCGGTGGCTGGATAGAATCCCCGCCCGGAGCATTCCCGAACATGCCGTTACATGCCATTTCGATGTATATTATATGCTCCTTGCCATCTCTGAATTTCTCCGGCAGAATCCATTCTACTCTTTCGCCTCCACCAGTGAGGCCTTGTAGTGGTTTGCCATCCTCGGTCCATACCATTCCTTCGTTATTGGCATCCCAGTGTAGCTCTAGTAGCTCTTTCTTCAGGAGCTCCTTTGGAACCGTAATTTGGACCTTGAACCAATGTGTTGACCACGAGGGACCGAACCAGTCGCCCACCGCCGTCGGTTTAAATTTGTTCTTCGTGGCATCATCGAATGTTGGACGGGAGAGGTCGGGAGCATCCCATACGGAGAGCTTGACATGGGGAGTTCCAGAGACGGATCCCTCGGACAACATTCTTTTCAACGTATTAGTATCACTGCATGTTTCAATGCCAGAAGTAAGACCTTACGCTCGCAAATTCTTAGACTCATATTGACCTCCTCCCGTGAACATGCCAATTCTGTCCTTGTAGATGCTTGGAATCCATTGTCCGACAGGATGCGCTGACAATTTAGGATAGGAGCTCTTGTACTTTGCGATTTCGAAAGTTTCTCCTCCCATGATTGCGGTGTATTTGTTGTGATTAAATGTTGTTGTGGTTGAGGAAGAGCTCTCGTTGACGTGAAGATAGCTCCACTGTCTCAGGTCCCGCCGAGCTCAGCTCGCTCGGGTCAAGCAAGGGCAAAACGCGGGGAAGTTACGTAAGGGGGGGGGGGGGGGGGGGGGGCTTTAATAAGTGGACAAACTCGAATCGGATTTCCTGTCGAATGTCACAAAAGAGAGATATATACTCTTGCTGGTCACCACGAAAACTTGGAGAAGGGGAGATGCAAGGTCATGAGAAAGAATCAGCTGCCGTCAACTGAGGGGAAACTCGAGCTTTGTGTATGCAGGTACAAGACCTCGGAGTCAGTACCAATCATTATCACCAGAATCACTATATTTGATCTTCTGATAGCTCATATATTGAACTGTGTAATCCATTCTTTTCTCATTCTCGATTTCCTCTGCATTGTTTCATAATTTCAAACCCCTTTGACTAAACTTCATTAAGATCTTCCTGCTCCAAACCAAACCCTCCATCATACCCCGTCACGCTCTTCAATCATTCCACCTACACCTAAATCACACTCTTGACCTTCCCAGTCTCAACCTCATATACCCACCCAGAGATATTCACAGCCTCAGGAATAGCCTTGTTCTTTTCCAACCACTCAACATCCTCCTTTACCTTCCCCTCCAAGTCGGAAAATGGCAGAAACTGTCCCGCAAACCCATCTGCTACAGCCTTGACTCCTTCCTCTCCTAGATTCTTGCGAACCAGCTCTGCAGCTTGGTGGTTGTCGAAGATCAACATCCCACATCCCGTGTGCTTGACCACTATGATTTCCTTGGTGCCGAGGAGTTGTTGGGAGATGACTAGACTTCGGAGGGCGTCTCGTGCGGATCCGCCGGCATTGCGGATGACCTGCAGGAAAATGTATTAGCAGGTGAAGTTTGAGGTTGATCGGGGGAGTGAAGGCGGAAGGAGTGAGGGGCAGAGTCGAGGGAAGCTTTATACTGGCAACCTCGCTTCGACTCCTTGAAAGATTGACTTACATGAGCATCCCCAAGATCAATTCCAAATGCGGCTGCGGGATCAATTCTTGCGTCCATGCAAGTCACTGAGTGTTGTTGGTTCGGATAGATATCTGTTTGAGGGAGGAGTATTTACCAACTGCGTATTGCTTTGCCGGAGGAAGGGCAAGCTCCCCCTTGGTGAAATCGCTGGCATAGACTTTGTTCGACTCGACGAGGTTTTCTTGGTTGGGAGTAGCCATTGTAGATGTGTTCTGATGTTTGGATATCTAACGAAATCGTACCTAGTATAGTAAGAATGATGCTGCGAATGCTTGCTAGAGCTGTATTGTATTGTGGTTAGAAGGAAGCTCTTGTTAATTCAAAGTATGGCAACCCCTCCTTTTTATATCCCAGCTACAGCTACCCACCCACCAACTTTCTAGGTGGAAAGCTGGCCGATCCGCCCTTATCGGGGCAACAAAGCAATCATGGCTGTCAATGGCGGCATTGCGCCATCGTCAACGTGAATGATCGCCGAGCTTTGGGTTACGATAGGGAGGAATGTCTTCCATCCGGGATATGATAGAGAATGATACCATATTAGGCTTTTTTATGCAGAAAGATATATAATCTAGCTGATTACATTGTGATTGCATTCTTTGAGGAAAGAATACCGATCGGCATTCGAGTGATTGATGCAGAAGGTTACTCATACAAGTAACGAAGTGACGATGATTTCTAACCAACTTTCCCCGCAGAAAATGGTCCGTGTCGGGCCGGGAAACCCGATATCTGGCGATTCGTACTCGAGTACAAATTCTAAACTTTAGGAGACTCGAATATTTTATAGAGAAAAAGAGTTTCTAGGCAAGCATGAATCCCTTAGGTAGGTTACGGAAACCATGTATCTCTACCAAGAAGCAGTCACTGCTGAAGATGGGAGGGAATTACTTCTCTGACTTTTCACAACTCTCTCAATTTCGTTGACATTTCTAGGTACTTTTCTAGTAGTCCCTCTAGTTTTGTATCAGTCTTTCTTTTTCAAAAACATTGGGAAAGAGAGTCTGGGGAACAACCTGATCGGTTCGGATCCTTTGCTTCCGGGCCGAAGCGCGGCACCCTCCCGAGCACTGCGCCGAGGTTCCCCACACTGATTGCGGGGAGATCCCGCCACCAACCGTATTTCAGTACCAACAACTCAACACCATAATGACGGATTCGCAACAACAAGAAGAGGTCGAGTACAACGATGAGAAGAACATCAACATCAATGCCGACGAAGTAGCCGAGCTCATCTCGAGTATCCAAGAATCGCAATACTTTGACGCCACCAGTATGGCTCCTCTAACCCCAGCCTCCCTGGTTAGTACTTGTTGGTCTTTCTCCAGATATAGCAAAACAGACTCCTAACTCTCCGCAGGCTGCGATCGCCAGGTTAAGAGCATATAAACCACCTCCATTCGCAATATGGGATCGACTGCCTTTAAGCCGTCGAGCCGCCGTCCTCCTCCTTCTATTCGCGGACCGACATGGGGATTTACGAGTGGTTATTACAATGCGAGCTTCCACACTTCGAAACTACTCCGGTCATGCTGCGTTTCCGGGTGGAAAGTCGGACACGCTCACAGAGACACCATGGGAGACTGCGAGACGTGAAGCCTCTGAGGAAATCGGACTCCCTATATCCTCCGCCGCATTACCCCATCCCTTCAGAATCGAACATCTTTGCGAACTCCCATTCTCACTAGCAAGGACAGCGTTAGCAGTCCGGCCATGTGTAGCATTCTTACACTCAGATGGTGAAAGTGGGAACAAAGCTTCAAGTGTGGAGGAAAACATGATACCACGATTGGATGCCAAAGAAGTAGCAGCAGTATTCTCAGCACCCTTTCACAATTTCCTACGAAAAGAAGATGAAGTACGGGATGGCGAACCCATATCGGGGAAAATATCGGATTGGTACAAGGGCGAGTGGATGGAATGGAACGAAGCGCAATGGCGGATGCATTCTTTCTTTGTTCCAGTGAACAATCAGAAAGTCACCAAGCCCAAGATCCGAGCTGGTGCAATACCCGAGCATGTTGAAAAGGAAGAATCGGATGCTGTAGAGCGATACAAGGTATGGGGTATGACGGCAAGGATCTTAGTAGATGCTGCTAGGATAGCGTATGGAGAGGAGCCAGATTTTGAGGTGAGTTCCTATCCCTCTCTAGGTGTCAGAGTGTCGCTAATTGCAATGGATAGCTCAACTCACATATTGGCGATGAACATATGATTGCAAATCTAGAACGAATGGGAAAGCTAGGTGAGAGGGTTCCGGGAGGACCAGAACTCACAGATTCGGATTATCAATACGCTCGAGCTCAGAAGCCAGACATTGCAAGTCCGTCAGATTCAAAGATATAAACAAGAATTAAAGCTCTTTACCAAATATACTTACTGCATTGATAGACTCAAATATGCCCACTTTTTCAATTGTTTTCATTCAGGTTCGCTCCCTCCCCACCATCGGGTGGCGTTGTACGTCGCGATTATATCATTCTGACATTCTATTGTACGAATCTAGGCTTCTCCGAGAGTGCTTTCTTTGCACAGTGTTTTAGGCTGTATGAATTATTTCAGTGGTTCTCAGAAATATTCCAGTACAAGGATTTCAGTGCTTCACTAACCGCCATGGTGGGGAAGTCTTGGGGGGCCTAGAATCCACTCCTCGCTCCACAATTTCAAAGATTAGAGGGTACAATTCTCAGACCTATAAGCCTTTTAACCTCGGACCCTAGTAGATTTGCAGCTATTTCAGTTATTCTAAGTACTTCTGGAGAACAGGTACAATCCAAATTAAAGAAGATAGCAGCAACGAGCGAGGGTGAAACAGAAAGGTCTCTGAGTGGATGGCGATGGATATCGCTGAAATCACCAAAGGGACCGAAGATAGAAGGATTACAAGTCGAGGAACAGTCGTCGTTGGTCCCCCAAAGCGAGGCTAGTCCCTTAAATCCCCATCTCAAACTATGAGCCTAATCATTCTATACAGAATACCGCACAACAGCCCACAAACGACAACGAACCACAAAGTTTCTCAAAAGGCTATCAACACTTCGCATTCCGCCACATCTACCGCCTATTTCTCCGCGCCTGCATCCTCGCCGTAATCACCACACTAATCCTCCTAGCTAATTCTCCCTCCCAAGATAGCTCAACCCCATTCCCCGGTAAAACAGTAGTAACAGCTATCCTCCTCCTCCTAGCTACTCCCTCTCCAGCATCCACAGCGCCATTCAAACATTCAACCCCTACATAGCCCTTCACAGGCCCTCTGATTCCCCAACTGCCCTCACAAGCACATCACTTACCTTCTTTCCCTTTCCCCTCCACGCAATCCGATAATTTAAAAGCATCCCCTTGGCCCTCATCTCCACCATCACTCTCCTATTCCCGGTTCTTAAGACTTTAACGGAGGGGTTATTTGTAGATAATCCTCCGAATCCTAATTCAGGGGTGATTTTCTTGGTTACGGTTTATTATTTAATTTTCATGTTTTCTATGCTGGGTGTTGTATTCTGTTGTTTTCCGAGGAAGAGATTTACATCGAAATCGATGAGTTCTGTTGCGGCGCAGATGACGATGGTGGGAGAGTGGGGAGGCGAGGAGACATGGGATTGAGTTTATTGAGGAGTGAGTGGGATGGTGGGATTCGGTGGCTGAATGTGAAATGCTCTCTCTTTAGTAACTATGTTTACGAGACATAAAATGAAAATTATGCCTTACTTGATTGTTGAGTTTCTATTAAGAGTTTGGAGTCTTACTTGAACTTTCTATCTTTACTTGAGGTTTCTTGTGAAGGCTAATCTAACTTCCTGGCTTTAAATCTTGTCTGGAAAGCTAACACTTCTCTGGGACATTGAAACATCGTAAAATAAGAGACAATATGTTTAATTACGAGTTTAATGTTCACGCAAAAGAGCCCTTCCGAACTAAATAGGAGGGTTTCGTAAGTAGCCACGGAAGAAAGGCTATAATGGCATAGCTATTTGAAGTAAAGACTGCTTAGCTAGTACGCCTCCATGAAAGGAAATTTGGCGTAATATTTCGCTTTTTTGCAAGACAGGTGATCCCCCTGTGGTGTACAGTACACGAGAAATACTCCGCTTTTCCACCAAACACAACATCCCTCATGTTACACAACCTCGCAAATACGAAGTGACGTCTCTAATTTCACTCTTATTCATCAATAACAAACAAATTCTGCGACCATTTGATATGATCACGTTGACGTGGAATGAAAGACCAGAGAGCTGAAAAGGGATAAGTAGTAAGTCTCAGAACAGGTAAAGCAAGATCAAAGGAAAATTCAAAATCTCGCCCACGGAAGAGACTCATTCATACCCTATTGAATCCAAGCTTCAATATAAAAACCAAAATGCTACCTCTTAGTGTGGTCGATAGTATTATCGTGATAAAATACTGCAGTATTTTAGATTAATATATTATTATGATATCCTAGTAGTACGTATCTAAATACGCTATAATACTATTGTAATATTGTAATATTATATAGTATATCTTTTAATAACTTATAAGCGCTAAAACCCACTTTTTCTTAAAATGAGGCTATTTACACTTTTTTATATACTCTTCTATTACTTTAAAACTATATAATAATAATAATAGATATTAATAAAATAATTAGTAAGAGTTATTTATTATATACTAAATAGCCTAAACTGAGCGTATTAAGTGATTTTATAAGAAGCTAGTAGTTTAATTAAGTATATAGTTAAAAGTCGCTTTTTAGTATATAAATTAATAGATATTTAAGGTGTATATTATATATATACTATACTAAGACCTAGGTCTTAGCATGTCTTACTAAATATTTTATATAAAGATTATAGCATATAATTAATTATAATACTTTAAATTTAATAGGAAGTTTAATAGTAACTAATTAGTATTTAATTGAATTTTTAGTGTTTAGAGCTTCTTTTTAGAAGACGTAGTTGTTAAGAATAACTAACTTACTAGATATAACGTTTTTGAAATAATTAGCTTAGTAATAGTACTCTAATAACTAAGCCTCCTTATAACTCTTTATTTAATAATAAATTAATAGTATATTATAAAATTCTTTAGATAAAGGGAAATAACTGTCTAAGTACTTAAAATATAAGAATAAATATATACTACTAGAAAAAATAACAAAAATAAGTTTAGTTTATAGACCTCTTAAAACTTAAACTAAAACTAGACCTACTATTTATCCTATAAGTAAAAGTACTCCTATTTAAGCTATTCTAAAGTACGTCTTATACGTTAAACACCTCCTTCTTACTCTAGAATTAGTTAATAAGATTAAAGGATATAATCTTATACTAAGACTTTAAATATTTAAGTATCTCTATAATATACACCTTAAGGTAATTACGTTAATCTATAACTACTAATTTAGTTAAAGACTAGAGACGTTCTACTAAGGTACTTAAATATAGGATAGAAAGTATATTTATTACTATCTTATAAAGATTAGAATAAGCCTTCTTTTAAATAAGTTAGAGCTACTATTTGATTATACTTTTACTTATATCTTAAGATAGAAGAGTATAATATTAAGTATACTTATTACCTATAAGAGAGAGAAGCCTAGATTAAAGCGTATTAGCTAAAAAGGGGTAAAATTAAAAGGTTAAAGTAAAAAGAGATAAAGTTAAAATAAGAGTTAAAGCTTACCTCTTACTCCTCTTTTAGAATAAAAACTAGGTAAATAAATTAGGTACTTAGGTAGATACTAGAGAGTAATAAAGTAGGCTAAACGATGTAATCCGAGGGTTAATATTAGTATTGTTTATATAGCTAAATACTACCTTAGGGCGATAATCGTCGTTCTATAGTTTTTCTACTATAGCCTAAGTAGAGGCTATCTAGCTAGGTTCCTAGGCCTTTTCTAAGTACTCTTACTTATAAGCTAGGTAGAGTACTACTACGGTGGCATATACTAGCGCTCTCCTAGTTAAATTATAGTATTTAGAGATCTTTTCCTACTCTAAGGTATTATTAGTAAAGTAAAAGAGAAAGAGAAGATTATTTACCTTTTTAAAGTAAGAATAGTATAGCTAGATTGTTAATATGCTTCTTTTAAGCCTTCTTAAAAAGAGAGAGAATAAAGTCTATTATTAAGATTATTTTATTAAGAGTTCTAGATATACTCTTAAGTACTAATAAGGAGTGCTTAAGAGAGCTAAAAAAGAGCCTTATCTAATTAAATTAGTAAGAGATTAAGAAGTAAAAGTAGTACTATACTTACTAAACTAAGTTTAGACTAATTATAAGTAGTAATTGTATTATTAAGGTTAAACTTATATATATTCTAAAAGTACTTAATCTTAAGCCTTAAAGTAATCGCTCTTTAAATGCTTCTATACTAGGATATCTAGCGTGTTTTATTAGCTTAAGGTATAGTAAGGCCCCTAGTTAACTTCTTAAATTCGTTATATAATACTATACTTATATATATCTTTTTTATAAAGTTAAAGAAGTATTTAAGGGTATTATAAACTTTAAACCTTTATAAAGGGTCTTAGGAGTAGGTATCTTCTAATTAGTTTATCTTAAGCTTAAAATCTATATACTTTTTAAAAGCTATATCTCTAGTAATAAGGTAGAGTATATAATATATATATCGAATTTAGTAGTGCTTAGCTTAGTCTCTTATATTACTTTTACCTAGTGCTAAAGCAACTTAGTAAAGTATAACGTTATTATTAGGTGTATTATTTATAGAAAAGTAGCTAATTTTATTAAATATATCTATTAAAAGTAATAAGTATTTATTTAGGATTTTTAAGAGTGTTTTTATATATTATAATCTTAGAGTATTTTAAGTAAAAAGAGTGCTATATTTTTACCTATATAAGGCCTTTTAATTTATTTTATACCGAGTACCACTTTTACTAGGTTACTAAACTCGTTAACTCTATAGGCTACGTATTCTAAGACAGAAAGACTATTATCTAACTTCTACTTATTAGTAAATATATATATTTTAGACTAGAATCTTGACAGATAATACTTTGTTTTAGCAAAACTGTTCTAGTATTATTACTTAACCTAGTTATATAGTATAGAGTATACTTTAAGTAGAATATTACCTCTAAGGTTATTAAGATATTAAATAAGAGTATAAAAGGCCTTATATTTAGTAAAGTATATAAGAAGGTTATAAGAGGTGATAAGGTTTATAAATAAAACCTTTAGAGTATTAGGATTAATAGCTAAGTACTCGTTGTTAAAGTTAGGATAGATTATATATATAATCTTACGCCTTTTTTAAGGGTTTTAGTAGGCTATATTTATAGCTTCTTTAATACTAATTTATCTCTTTTTAGTAGCCTTTTAGTATAGGGTTTTAATATTAATTCTATAATTCTTAAAAAGATAAGTAGCTATAATTTTAGTACTACTATTTATAGTATATCTCTTAGTATAATACTTATAACGCTACTCCTAGTAGCTAGTAGATTTATTACTAAGAAATTAGTAAGCTAATTATATTATTAGATTTAAGGGTTTCTTATATATAAACTATCTTATAATTCTTATTAATTATATAGAGTTAAACATAGCTAGTTTAAGGTCTTTTAGTAGGCTTTTTTAGGATTTAGAACACTTCTTATAAATCTAAATAGGGCGTACTTATATTAGTTACTACTAGCTTAGTTTTAAAGAGGTTTTTCTAAGAGCTTAAAGTGCTTAAATAAGACGAAATAAGTAATATTAGTAGTAATTCTAGAGAAATATAAGACTAAGAGCTTAATATCTAAGAGGATATAGTAAATTAGTAAAAAGTAAGATATAAAAGTAATAAATAAAAGATAAAATCATAGAAGTAATTAAAGAGACTGAAGTTATTAAACTTTTAAAGTATTAATAGTAGTAGTAGAAGTTGTAATTTCTTAGTAACTAGTACTAAAAAGGGGTAGGTAATAATCATAGAGCAACTTTAAGATAGATATAAAGAATAAAGATAGAAGACTTTTTAAAGAGAAAAAGAGAGTCTTTTAAAGACCTTTTTTATATCTAAAGTAATTATAATTAATACTCTTTAATCTATAAATAATTAGAGTATGTTTTAACTAATTATAGTATAGCGTGCTAAAACGTGTATTAAAGCTAAATTAAATATCTAAAGTCTATTATCTTTAGAGTATGATTAAAAAGTATTTACACTATAGAATTAAGTTTTAATTATATTATTAGAAAGCCCTGATTTAGGACTTTCTTTTAAGCCTATATATATATTAATTAAATAAAAATTAAGTATATAAAACCTTATTTAAATAAATAAAATTATTTTATAGAAATATATATAAATTTTAGCTAAAGTAGTATAAAATCTAAATTTTTTAAATATTAATTTAGTTAATTTTTATATATAATTAAAGAGTAAAATTTAATAAATTTAATATACTAATCTATTATATTATAACTTTTAAT